>LR752091.1:0-17645 GCA_902729485.2 Mus minutoides | reverse complement strand
ACAAAAGGTGTCAGTGAACCTTGCAGTGAAAATTTCAACCCTATCTATCTGCTGGACATTTTAATAACAGGCACTTAACTGAAAGATGAGGTTGGAGTCTGTGATATCTTTCTTAATGTGCAGTGACTGGTTTTTCTCTTTCTTGAAAAAAGCCTTGCTTGTCTTTGAGGATGTTGCATTTTCTTCTACTTAGCCATTACTATTTAGTCTTGTCAATTTTATACATACATACATACATACATACATACATACATACATACATACACAGATGATACACAGTGATCAGTCTCACTTTTCATCCTTGTTTCTCCCTCCTTCTTTGTTTCTCCATCCTATCGCTATTTATGTACTCTATTCCCTACAAATCTCTTTCTAGCATCCATGTCTGTTTGTTTTATTTTGTGACCTGTTGTGCTAACAATGGCTGTTACATGACCATGGGCTTGGAGCTATCTTTTGGAGCCTGGTGACCTCAGCAGTGAGTATCCAACAAGAACATGACTCTAACTCTCTGTACTGGCTAGTTTTTGTGTCAACTTGACACAGCTGGGTTATCACAGAAAAAGGAGCTTCAGTTGGGGAAATGCCTCCATGAGATCTAGCTGTGAGGCATTTTCTCATTTAGTGATCAAGGGCCCCTTGTGGGTGGGACCATCTCTGGGCTGGCAGTCTTGGGTTCTATAAGAGAGCAGGCTGAGCAAGCCAGGGGAAGCAAGCCAGTAAAGAACATCCCTCCATGGCCTCTGCATCAGCTCCTGCTTCCTGACCTGCTTGAGTTCCAGTCCTGACTTCCTTGGTGATGAACAGGTGTATGGAAGTGTAAGCCAAATAAACCCTTTCCTCCCCAACTTGCTTCTTGGTCATGACGTTTGTGCAGGAATAGAAACCCTGACTAAGACACTCTCCCAGAACATTTCAGTAACTGTTAGTTCAGCAGTAAGAGGTAAGATCCCACAAGCTCCTCCCTCACCCAGGCTTAGAATTAATTACTGCATTCCCTCTTGGTCATGGAGGTAAAACACTATACAGGCTGGCTTAGTGGACTAAATTCCAATGTGTTAACAGTGGAATCTTTAAACATTATTACTGGTCCTGAGGTAACTCCATCCCAGAGAGAAAGTTGTCTGACAGGGCAACCTTGACAGGAGAAGCTGTGAGTAAGAGAGTTTACAGGCAGAAGATGTCATAGGTTCATTTTCTAATCACTCTGTTCCTTCACAGTCGTTAATTTCTACCCATAAAGAAAATAATGCTTTCTCTTTATCTTTAAATGATCTTTATCCGTGTCACAGTAATTAGGGATTTAGAGTCTTTAAACCTTATAACATGTGCAGGTGAGTATGCATGAAAGAGTTAAAAAACAGCATTTTGGCATTAACTATCTAAGTAAATGTCACCTGAAAAAACAGCAGTTGCAAGTTGATTGCATTGACCTTTGTGCTGGTTGATGGAGGAGAAGCTGAAATACCCATGTGGAAACATTATCCCATGGCTACAAGGCAAGGCAACAACCTTATTTTCTAAGGCAAGAAGCTGAGACAGAAAATACTGCTCAGGCTTTATTATAGTTCTCTTTTAAGCTTTGTCCTGTAGTATATTGACAAAATTCACAGCTCCTTGTCTCATTAAGCATACAAGGAACTGACTTTCACTGCTTCCTTGAGTTTCTATCTTAAGAAAAAAATTATGAATTAAATGAAAACATTATATAATATATAGTATGCATTATAGTATAAATATTATATAATACATAGTATACTATATTTATATTAATACATATGTCCCATATACTCTTCAGTATGTGGCTGTCACTGGAGAGTGGTGGGCCTATTGGGGCCACATGCTTAAAGAAAACTTTTCCTTCTTTCAAGAGATATTAATTGTTATTAATTCCTTTGTTAGGGTAGGATTATATGCCCATTTGTACTTTCCATGCTGTGATTTTGTCTGGTTTATACACCCTGTCACACCTACTGTGGGTTCATCTGTGCACTGTCCCTGGTGTGTCTGGAGAATACTGTTTCCTTGCAGTCATTCACTACCTCTGCTCTCATAATCCTTTTGCTCCCACTTCTTTAAAGATTCATGAACTTTGGGATGAAAGGTTGTGTGTGGTACAGGTGTCTTATTCAGGAGGGAGCATCTTGCAGTATCTAATTGTGTTCCCATTTATTTTGGATTACAACTGTGCCTTGTGGACTCGTATTTGTCTCCTACCAATCATTGATGATATCTCTTGTGTCAATTTCATTGGTATCTCTTTTTTATTATTTTATTTATTTACATTTCAAATGTTGTCCCCTTCCCAGTCTCCCCTCTGCATATTCCCCTCTCTGTTTCCCTCCCCTTTGCTTCTAAGAGGGTGTTCCCCCACCCACTCCCCCTGACCCATTTAGCATCCCCCTTCACTGGGCAATGAGCCTCCACAAGACCAAGTGCCTCCCTTACCACTGATGCCAGATAAGACATGTAAGGGGGGGGGCATGGGCCAACTCATATATACTCTTTGGCTGGTGGATTTCATTGATGGATTTCTGTTTATTGAGCCATCCTTGCATGCCTGGGATAAAGCCTACTTGATCATGGTGAATGATCATTTTGATGTTTGCAAGAATTTTACTGAGTATTTTTGCATTGATATTCAAAATGGAAATTGGTCTGAAATTCTCTTTCTTTGTTGAGTCTTTCTGTGGTTTAGGTATCAGTGTAACTGTGGCTTCATAGAATGAATTGGGTACTGTTGCTTCTGTTTCTAGTTTGTAGAATAGCTTGAAGAGTATTGGTATTATGTTTTCTTTGAAGGTCTGATAGAATTCTGCACTATAACTATCTAGCCCTGTTTTTTGTTGTTGTTTGTTTGTTTGTTTGTTTTTTGGTTGGGAGACTTTTAATGACTGCTTCTATTTTCTTAGGGGATATGGGACTCTTTACATAGTTTATCTGTTTCTGATTTAAATTTACAAACTGGTATCTGTCTACAAAATCGTACATTTCATCTAGATTTTTTTCAGTTTTGTGGAGTATAGGCTTTTATAATAGTATCTGATTTTTTAAAAAAATTTTCTCAGTTTCTGTTGTTGTGTATCCTTTTTCATTTCTGATTTTGTTAAGTTGGATATTGTCTCTCTTCCCTTTAGTTAGTTTGCCTAAAGGTTTATCTATCTTGTTAAACTAGCTCTCAGTTTTGTTGATTCTTTGTATTGTTCTCTTTGTTTCTAACTCATTAATTTCAGCCCTGAGTTTGAGTATTTTTCTGCCTTCTATTACCCTTGGATGTTTTGTCTCTTTGTGTTCTAGAGCTTTTGGATGTGCTGTTAAACTGTTAGTGTAGGATCTCTCCAATTTCTTTATGAAGGCACTTAGTTACTTGGAAAAATTTTCCAGCTTTTTACTCTGAGGTAGGGTCTGTCTTGTCACTGAAGTGGGTTTACTGTATGCAGCACAATGCTGGGTCCTGTTTACATATTCAGTCTGTTAGTCTCTGTCTTTTTATTGGGGAATTTACTGTGTTGATGTTGATGTTTCCTAGGTTTTTCTGTTTCCAGAGTTTCCTCCCTTTGTTATTTCTTTATTGTTTATTGTTTCTCTATTTTTAGATCCTGGGTGGCTTTGTTCAATTCTGTCATCTGTTTTTGTTTTCCTGTATTTCTTTAAGGGATTAATGTGTTTCCTCTTTTAGGTCTTCTATCTGTTTACCTGTCTTCTCCTGTATTTCTTTAAGAGAGTTATTTTTGTCTTCCTTAAGGTCCTCTATCATCTTCATGAGATGTGATTTTAGGTCAGAATCTTACTTTTCAGGTGTGTTAGGGTATCCAGGGTTTGCTGTGGTGGGAAAACTGGGTTCTGAGAGTGCCAAGTGGCCTTAGATTGTATTGTATATGTTCTTGTCCTTGTCTCTCACCATCTGGTTATCTCTGTTGTTACCTGGCCTTGTTCTCTCTGACTCGAGCCTGTCCCTCCTATGAGCCTGGTTCTGATGGACCTCCTCAAGTCAGGTTGTCTCTGGGTGTGGGAGTGTGCCTGGAGTGCCTGATCTGTGAGCCTGGTTGTGACTGACCTCCTGGGAGTCAAACTACATCTGGGTGTGGGAGGGGGTTTGAAGCCCCAGNTATCTCTGTTGTTACCTGGCCTTGTTCTCTCTGACTCGAGCCTGTCCCTCCTATGAGCCTGGTTCTGATGGACCTCCTCAAGTCAGGTTGTCTCTGGGTGTGGGAGTGTGCCTGGAGTGCCTGATCTGTGAGCCTGGTTGTGACTGACCTCCTGGGAGTCAAACTACATCTGGGTGTGGGAGGGGGTTTGAAGCCCCAGGTCTGCCTGGACAGAGTTGCCATCTCAAAAGAAGATGTGTCTCTGGAAGAGTGGATTGGTCCCAAATTTGTTGGGTCCTGTGGGTATTCCAGTTAGGTCAGGTATTGGGGCAGGTATGGTATCTTACCTGTGAGCATGGTTATGATGGACCTCCTGGAGTCAAGCTGTGTGTGTGTGTGTGTGTGTGTGTGTGTGTGTGTGCATGTGTGTAGAGGGTGCTGGATGGAGCACCCAAACTGCCCTGGGGTTCAGTTCCATTGGTATGTCTTGTATCAATTTAATTCATGAACTTAGATGAAACCCTAAAAGAATGGATATAGTTTTTTCTAACTCTGGCTTATATTACTTTGCAAAATGCATATCATTTTAATCAAACAATTTCCTATCACCATCTTGATATTATACTTCAAATGGGTAATTTGATATGCTTCTTGTTTATTGGTATGATCTCACTATAGGCCCTTGGTACTCCATGGTGACCAGAGACATTCCTGTAGAACATGTCTCTGGGTTAGTGTGGGGATTTATATAATTTCTTTCTCCCCCAGAAAGTGTAAATCAAAATTATAAAATTATATTTAAGAGGAGAATTTGATGTGCTATGAACATGTCTCAATGGGTCAATTGCTTTCTGAATAAGCATAAAGATGGGAGTTAAGTTTTTCAGCTCACAAGAAAAAGCCAGGTGGAGATCTATATCTATATCTATATCTATATCTATATCTATATCTATATCTATATCTATATCTATATCTATATCTATATCTATATCTATATCTATCTATCTATCTATCTATCTATCTATATACATATGTATATATCTGGGGAAAGAGGATTGTGGAGCTTGTTGGCTGGCCAGTCTAGTCAAAGTACTGATCTTCAGAAGTAAGAAGAGATCCTATTTCAAACAGGTGGAGAACAATTGAAAAAGATATGGATGTCAATCACTGGTATCCATATTCTAACACAAACTTACACATGCACACACACACATACACACACACACACACACACACACACATGTACACACATGAGAGTAAATCTTTGCTGGTTGTACTGGTACATGCCTTTAATCATAGCACTCTAATGCAAGGAACACAGATATCTATGAATTTGAGGCTATCCTGATTTCCCATAGTGATTTCCAGGACAGCCTGGAACTGTATATATTGAGACTCTGTCTTAAATAAATAAGAAGGAGGGCGAGGAAGTGGACAAGAAGGAGGAAGAATTGTCAGATTAAATTTGTCAAAACCAGGTACACATAGGAAGAGATATGTTATCCATGGTATATATTTAAAACATTAAAAAAAGAACCAAAACAAACACTACCCCCATAAAAGTCACTGTTAATTTTGTCAATTTGACACAAACTAGAATTTCTTAGGATTAGGAAACTTCAACTGAGCAAATGATTCAATCATACTAGCCTGTGGGGCTATGTCTGTGGGGGTCTTTTACTGATTAATGGTTGATGTGGAAGCATCTACCCACTATAGGCAATGTTACCCCTGGATGGGTGGTCTTGGGTTACATAAGAAATCCAGCTGAGCAAGCCACCAAGAGTAGGCCAATAGTAGCGTTCCTCCATGATCTCTGTATTAGGTCCTGCCTCTGGGTTTTCCTGCTTTGTGTTTTCCTCCTGAACCTCTTTACACTTGGACTCTTAACCAGAAGTATAAGAGTAAAAATATCCTTTCCTTGTATTCTTGGTTAGTGTCTTCTCACAGTATCAAAGAAGAGAACTAGGACAGCTGCCCCTACTTAAATTGGGCCATGTTAGCTAAAGACACTTTATTTTAATTATTTTCCTCAACAGTAGAGTATGCTTATACCACAAAATAAATTTTACTTGAATGTCTTAAATTAAGCAGTAGATATAAGAATAGACTTTTTATAATTTATTAATAAATTTAGATAATAAAGAAAGATATAATGTGGAGAGCTTGATGTTTATTGACATCTGATTATCTCTCGTGTTAACTAGCCTAGGTGTCCTGGGTTAAATCAGGTCTCCTGGTACAAAGGTAGTGCTATGTCTGGTAAAGCAGGTGTTTGGTGATCCTGGTTAGAACAGGACTCCTGTGTCCCTGGTTAGAGCAGGACTCCTGAGAGACAGGCAGGCTGCGGGGTTGGGGAGCTAGCATGAGATCTACCAAGGATGCAGGTAGAAGGACAGACTGGAAGGGCAATGGGGCTCAGGAAGAGTGGGTTAGATCCCATGTCTTCTGGGCTCTGTGGGTTCCCAGCTGGAGTGCATATTGGGGTGGGAGGGTCTCATCTGTGTCCCTGGTTAGGACAGACCTCCTGGGAGACAGGAAGGACTATGGGGCTAGGGAGAAGGGACACTGAATCTTGGCAGGTGAAGGTGAAGGTGTGACCCAGAAGGGCAGCAGGGCTCCAGCAGAGCAGGATCTATTGAAAATGGCTGTCTTACCAAACGAAATCTACAGATTCAATGCAATCTCCACCACAATTCCAGCACATTCTTTTTAACAGACCTTGAAAGAACAATTCTCAACTTTAAGTGGTAAAACAAAAAACCAAGGATAGCCCAAACAATCCTGAACAATAAAAGAACTTCTGGAGGAATCACCATCCCAGGCCTCAAGCTGCACTACAGAGAAATAATGATAAAAAGTACATGGGATTGGTCTACCATTAATCAAACAGGTTGATTAATGGAATTGACCAGAAGACTCAGAAATAAACCCCACCACTAGAGACACTTGTTTTTTTGACAAAGAAGCCAAAACCATACAATATAATGGTATTAAAAACCATACAATATAATGGTATCATGAATTTTGCAGGCAAATAGATGGAACTAGAAAATATCACCCTAAATGTGATAACCCAGGCCCCCAAAGACATGCATCACATGTACTCACTGATAAATGGATATTAGCCAAAAAGTACAGAACACTCATGATATACCCCACTGTAACAAAGAAGTTAAATAAGAAGGCAGGCCTAAGCATGCATGCTTTAATCACAGGAGGGAAACAAAATTGCCATAGGAGGCAGAGGGAGGGAGGGAAGTAGAGGGGAGAGTAGAGGGAGAGGGAAATTTGGAGGGAGGATCAGGTGAGGGGAGAATGAATGAATGGGATTCTGCAGATTTCTGAGGTAGAGGTGGGAATAGAATCTCTAGGAAGTCCTAGGATAGGGAAAGTACCCAGGAGTCTGTGACCTTAGCTGAGATGTCTAACAGTGGGGACATGGAACCTAATGAGGCCACCTCCTATAGCAAGGCATGGCCCTCAGTGGAAGGATAGAGACATCAACCCACCCACTCAACTTTCCACCCCAAATTTGTCCCATCTAAAAGAAATGCAGGAATGGAGCAGAGCCTGGAGGAAAGGCCAAGCAATAACTGGCCCACCTTGAAACCCATCCCATGGGCAAACACCAATCCCTGCCATTTTTAATGATATTCTGTTATTCTTGCAAACAGAAACATACATAGCATAATTGTCCTCTGAGAGGCTCTACCTAACAGAGGATCAAAACAGAAGCAGATACCCACAGCCAAACATTAGTAGGAGGTCTGGGACACTTAGTTGGGGGAAGAATTTAAGCCCAGAAGTAGGTGGGAAATTCACAAGAAGACCTATAGAGTCAACAAACCTAAACTTCTGAGAGCTCTCAGAATCCAAGCCACCACCTAAAGAACATACACGTGCTGGAACAACCCTTCCCTCCATGCTCCCTCATATATGTAGCAGACAGGCAACTCAAATCTTCATGGCTGTGCTGTTTGTCCTCAGTGAGGCAAAGTTTGGAGTTAAGATGAAAGGATGGACCATCCAGAGACTACCCCACCTGGGGATCCATCCTATAATCAGCCACCAAACCCTGACACTATTGCATACACCAGCAAGATTTTGCTGAAAGGA
The DNA here is from genome assembly GCA_902729485.2 of Mus minutoides. Classification (NCBI taxonomy): domain Eukaryota; kingdom Metazoa; phylum Chordata; class Mammalia; order Rodentia; family Muridae; genus Mus; species Mus minutoides. The sequence continues at coordinate 9,438 of LR752091.1, read as the reverse complement.
CCCTGATATAGCTATCTCGAGTGAGGCTATGCCCGTTCCTGGCAAATATAGAAGTGGATGCTCACAGTCATCTATAGGGCCCCCAATGTAGGAGCTAGAGAAAGTAACCAAGGAGCTCAAGGGGTCTGCAACCCTATAGATGGAACAACAATATGAACTAATCAGAACCCCTAGAGCTCGTGTCTCTAGATGCATATGTAGCAGAAGATGGCCTAATCTGCCATCATTGGGAAGAGAGGCCCCTTGGTCTTGCAAACTTTATATGCCCCAGTACAGGGGAACACCAAGGCCAAGAAGTGGGAGTGGGTGGGTAGGGGAGCAGGGCATGGGGAGGGTATAGGGGACTTTTGGGATAGCATTTGAAATGTAAATAAAGAAAATATTAAAAAACAAAAAAGAAATGAAGCTGATCAAGAAATGGAAAGGAGGTCCCATGGAGAGAGACTAAAGGTCACCATTTTCCTGAAATACAGTGTGGTTTGATTTTGTAGGGTTGTATTTATAACTGCATTGTGTCATCTGTGGTTCATTGCCATGAACACTTTCTTTCTTTTATTTTTTTTCAAATATATTTTATTCACTTTACCTCACTGCCCACCCTTTCCGGTCCCCTCTCACATAGTTTCCATCTCCATCCTCTGTCCCCTTCCTCTATGATAGGGTGGAGGTTCTCCCTGGCTATGATCTCACCCTGGAACAACAAGTTTCTGCAACACTAGGCTCATCTTCTTCCACTAAGGTCTGTACATATTTCATCTTAATAATGCCAGCCATTCAGTGAGCGAGGTAATATAATTATTGAATGTCGACTGAGTAATCATATCTATCCATCCTGCTTTGTGAGCTCCAGGTCAAAGAGAGACTCTGTTTAAAAAGAAAAACTGAGGTGGACAGCCTTTAAGGACACCCAAGATTATCCTCTGCCCCCTCCCACACACCCTCCCCGAGTTTATTTTACTGCTTCACTAAATTTCAAATGACTGGTGGTTTTGAATTTATTTAAAAGTAACTTTTTGCATTAAAAAAAAAACTTACATTAGCCTTTTACAATATCAGTTTGTTTCTCTTTTCCTTTCTCTGCTCTACTAAATAATTCATTAGGTCTGGTTCCTATGTTTGCTACACTTCCAGCTTGTCTCATGGAAAGTCATAGACAATTACACTTGCTGATGTTGATATAATGTTCAATAAAGTTGTATTAAAGCTTTGCTTTTAATAACTGCTTTCTCAGTGGTCTTAGAACCCAACTTTTGTAATGCATATTACCAACTATATATATTTTTTAATTATACTATTTGGTGAAATGGTCTATTTCCTATTAGGGAGATAAGATGCAGTTTATTGAGGCCAACTTGATCAGATTTCAAAAGGCAATTCAGGCATATATATGTATATGTATCTATTCTGAAATACATAAATGTATATTTCAAAGTGGGTAGTTTATTCTAAGAATAGACATTAAAACTGTATTCATCTAATGTTTACAACAAGAATAAGATATAATGTACACATTACTGACAGCAGTGGAGAAAAAAAAAAAAAAGAAAACCCAGGTGTGACACCAGAATAGCTAAGTAAAAAGAAAGCAAACTTCTGATTGAGTGCCTGGGCTATGAGCATAATTTAATAAAGTAAAGAACCAAATGTGGTCACTCAATAAAAAAAATAACCAGGTCAAAAGTACCATATACCTATTTACTAAGAGTATCAAAATTTTAACTGTTGCAAAATCATGTTTTGTCCTATAATATTTTCTTTCTACTTAGGCATTTTCTGCAAAAATTATACTGTATTCCTATAGTGTTAGGAAGAGGTTCTTTTCTCTCTCTCTCTCTCTCTCTCTCTCTCTCTCTCTCTCTCTCTCTCTGTCTCTGTTTCTATCTCTGTATTTCTTTATATCTCTAACACACATGTACATATCTGAAAAAAGATTTTATCTTTTACCATTTAAAATCTTTCTATATACACAAATACACACACACACACACACACACACACACACACACACACACACACATATGCTAGTTTTACATCAATTTGACACTCTAAAGTCATCAGAGAGGAGGGATTCTCAATTGAGAAAATGCCTCCATAAATAAAATCTGGGTGTAAGGCATTTCCCTCCCTCCCTCCCTCCCTCCCTCCCTCNAGGACATTGGAAGAAGGAAGATTTACACTCTTTCTCTCCTTTGCCTGCCTACCTTGTGGGACTGAGCAACTGCTAAGTCCTTGGACTTCCATTCACAGCTGCTGCTTACCATTGTTGGGAGTTGAACTGCAGACTGCAAGTCATCAACAAATTACTATGTAGAGACTATCCATAAGTTCTGTGACTCTAGAGAACCCTGGCTAATACATCTATCTTAGACCATATACATATGTACATACATACATACATACATACATACATACATACATACATACATACACACACACACACCAATCACCAAGAACTTTTGCTCTACTGGCTTATACCACTCAAATACTGGGATTGCAGGCATGAAGTACTATGGTGATTTGAAAGAAAGTGCCTCTCCCCCATAGACCCATCAGGAATGGAATTATTAGGAGGTATAGCCTTGTTGGAGGAAATTAGTCACTCTGGAGGCAGGCTTCAAGTTCTCAGATCCTTAAACAGTACCCACTATGGCATTCTCTTTCTGGTGCCCACTGATCCAAATGTAGAACTCTTGGCTACCTCTCCAGCTCCTTGCCTGCCTGCATGCCACCATGCTTCCCATCATGATGATAATGCACTAAGCCTCTGCAACTGTAAGAGAGCCCCCATTAAATGTTTTCCTGTTGTGATGGTAATGGTGTCTCTTCACAACAATAGAAGCCATAACTAAGACAAGTACCATGCCAGTTTTATGTTGTTCTGGGACCAAATGCAAGGCTTCACACATGATAGGCAAGCAATCTACCAAAGTAGCTACCTCTGCAGCCTCAATACTCATATATTTCATTGTATATATGTTTGCATGTGTGTAGGCATACATGTATGTGCTGTGATGAATATATGTGTTTGTATATGTGGAGGCCTGAATTTGATGTTGGGTGTTTCTTTAGCTTGTTCTCCACAATACTTTCTGAGACAGGGTCTTTCACTGAAAGTAGAGCTTGCATCCATGTTGCCATGGGGAATTACCCTTTCTCTGTCTCCCAAGGGACTGTGATTCTAGACATGCTTTGATGCCTGCCTGGAATTTATGTAGTTTCTGGACATCCACTTATCACCATGTGTACAACATGCTTTATTCAGTCTTTCTTTCATGTCCATTTAGGTAAGTTTTCAAAAACAAATTAAATTTTCTAGTTTCATCCATTTGTCTGCAAAACTCAGACTCTCAGGACTCAAAGGGAGGGCCCTTAGATGAAATGCTTGACAATAAGGAGAGGAAATTTATAGAGCCCACCTCCAGCAGGAAGACGGGGCATCAAATGAGGGAAGGGATTGCCATCCCACAGTCACAACTCTGACCCAAAATTATTCCTGTCTGAAAGAACTGCAGGGATGGAAATGAAGAGGAGCCTGAGGAAAAGAAGGTCCAGCAACAGGCCCAAAGTGGAATCCCAAGGCCTGACACTATTACATAGTCTATGGAGCACTCACAAAGTGAGCTAGCATGACCTCACTCCAGAAGGTCTAACAAGCAGTTGAAAGAGTCAGATGCAAATATTTGCATCCAACCAATGGACAGAAGCTGCTGATACTTGTGGTTGAATTAGGGAAAGACTGAAAGAAGCTGAGGAGGAGGTCAAGGGAGACCAGCAGTCTCAATTATCCTTTACTCCTGAGATCTCTCAAACATTGGACCATCAACCAGGCAGCAGACACCAGCTGATATGAGGCCCCCAACACATATACAGCAGAGGATTGAAGGGCGGGATTCAGTCAGAGAAGATGCACCTAGCCCTCAAGAGAAGGAGGCCCCAGGGAATTTAGAGTTCAGGTTGGGTAGGGGGTGAGGGATGGAGAAATGCTTGTGGAGACAAGGGGTGGAGTGGAGGTATGGGATGTGGAACAGTCAGAGAGTGGACGGAGGAATAAAATCTGGAGTGTAAATAAATAAATAAATAAATAAATAAATAAATATTAGATTATAAAAGTAATAAATTGAAGATAATTCCTTTCCACTATTTCTGAATTTGGTGTCAAGTATTAGTTAAAGCCGTATAGGTAAAATATAGTTCACTATTCAAATGGGAACCATAACTTTTACTATTCTGATAGTCAGTACATGTGAAGCAAAGCAAGACTTTTGTATTTGATAATATCTAGACATTCTGGAAGACAATAACTTACTTCATTGAAGCTAAATACTTCAACATTGTGCTTATGTTTTTTTTTTTTTCTGAATGAAATTTTAGGTTAGTGTTTGTAGCTCAGTGATTGAGAATTTCTAGCATGCTCAAGATACAAGGCTTGATCTTCAGTGCTATAAAAAAATAAATAAAAGAAGGTGAAGACATTTAAAATTTTTATTTTCAGTTGACATATACAATTACAATATACATTATATAATATTCAAACAAGCAAACATATCTACCTCTTCAAAGAATGGTTATCCTTTGTGATGAAAATGTTCACAATTCTTTCCTTAGCTTTCGGAGATACACACGGCACTGATGATAGTTATGGTCAGTGGCACATCAGAAGTGATCTTATCTTCTAACTTAGCTCACCCATGGACTGATCTTTCTCCACCCTACCTCCTGCCATGCTCTAAGCTACCTCGGGTGACTACTATGCTCACACTCACAACTTTTCTGTGAAATCTTAGTTTTACATAATTCATATTTTACATTTTGCAGTTTTATGATTAGAAACATGGGCATCTTCATTACATCACTTCATTGCACTGAGATTCTCTGCAGCTCATTAAAAATAATGGAGTAAATCTGTTTACTCCAAATGATAAGGTGACATATGTTGTATAATGCTGATGTAGTTTAAAAATACTTCCATTTTTATGACATTTACCTTTGTGGGTACCAACAGTTTTGTAGAAGCAAATTTAGAAGTTGCTAATGAAATCTGGACTATGGATTTGGATAAAAAAATTTCACTTTTAATTTTATGTACCTGTACAACGCTTGCATTTTATTTATGGTAATATTTGGCTTTTATAATTTAAAAGTAGAATTTAATTTTATAAAAGCTCAGTTGTTTTTTTTTTTTCCTAGAGTGAGAGGTTTAAAGCAGATGCAGGAGAAAGTAAAGGTATTTTTATATTCGTCAATGTGCATTTGTGGTGCTCTCTGTGCTGGCTTCATCTCAACTCCACAATGTGTGAAGAGACAGCTGCAGCAACATGCATTCCCACATGCCTGGGCTTTACCACCAGGCAAGAAAGGACTCTTCTCCCAGATATAAGAAGGAACTCTGATGATCCTAGTTTGTACCATTGCCAAAGCCCTGGATAAATGAGTGATATAAGCTGTGGGATTACCAAACATGTGAAGTAGTTGTCACAAATCCAACACTGATTACTGTGTCCAAGAAAACATGAACAGAGAAAGATAAGATAAATTATTTTCCAAGAAAGGAGGAGATCCAGGGCAGTCAACACACATGTACATACACTCCAGCAACATGCTGATTTAGAAAATTTAGATATTGTTAAGAGCAATAAAACTTAGATTCATGACATGTGTTAACATCAGTGACAACCACCTATTTTATTATATATTATATTTGTATAATATTACATATCTTATTCTACTCTACATTTTTTTCATTACAGATTTTCAGAATCATTAAATACTAAAAATACCCATTTCTTCATCTGTAGGATGGAACAAATTATTTTTCTTAGCATTTCAGAAGCTACTCATGCTGGAAAAAGTCAAGACCAGTGAAATAGGTATGAATTAGGTTATTAGCACAATTAATGAAAATGGGTGTGGATTGGGAGATATATTTTGGTGGTAGAAAGTGGAGAAACCAGCAATTATGTGGGCAGAACAAAGAATAGTAAAAATTACTCTGTCCCAATATCTGGTAATTACTTTAACAATTTCACACAAAAGTGCAACATATAGAACATCTTATTACATGGCTTTGGCTTTATGCTTTGCATTTCACTCACTAGACTTGAGCAGAAATAGTATATCCTTTATTATTCTTTATTTCAAGTGAAAAGGTTACTGCCTAAACTATAGTAGAAGAATGCCAGGCACAGGAGCTCATGAGGACACAAAACATTAGTGTGACACAGATGCCAGCCTAAGGTTGACATTTGGGCCTGGGTTCTGCAAACAACCATTTTCTAGAGAAAATGGTTAATGGTATAATAAAAAAATCTAAAAAGGTTGATTTTTTAGATAAAAAATACTGAGAAAATCCCTCTTGTTTTCAAAAGTAAGAGAGCATAATTCAGTAGTGACACTGTGTCCTAGTATGAAGGACAAAAGATGGTGGAGCATATGAAAAAGACCTGTTTGCTTTTGACTGCAAGAAACATCACTAACGACGCACAGCAAGGGTGTTTTGACTACTAAATATTTGCCAGAGCTAAAACATTTCCTGGATCAATTGAATTGGCTTTATTTTTTATTTTTTTTTATTTTTTTATTTTTTATTTTTTTGCAACAGATAAATGCATAAGGGAAAATAAGCTTTCTGCAGATTTGTAACACAGCCTAGTGAATTCTTGGGCCACTTGAGTCATGGCTTATTCAATGTCTGATGTCTGTTGGCCCAAAGAGAACTTAAGTCTTTTAGAGCATGTTTTAAAATGAATGGATCTGGAGGGTACCATCCTGAGTGAGGTAACCCAATCACAAAAGAACTCACATAACATGTACTCACAGATAAGTGGATATTAGCTCAGAAACTTAGATTACCCAAGATACAATTTGCAAAACACATGAACCTCAAGAAGAATGAAGACCAAAGTGTAGACACTTTGCCCCTTCTTAGAATGAGGAAGAAAGCACACATTGAAGGAGCTACAGAGATCAAGTTTGGAGCTAAGACAAAAGGATGGACCAACCAGTGACTGCTGCAGCTGGGGATCCATCCCATAATCAGCCACCAAATGCAGGCACTATTGCATAAGCCAGCAAGACTTTGCTGAAAGGGCCCTGATATAGTTGTCTCATGTGAGGCTATGCCAGTGCCTGGCAAACACAGAAGTGGATGCTCACAGTCAGCTATTAGATGGAACACAGGGTTCCCAAGGAAGGAGCTAGAGAAAGTACCCAAGGAGCTGAAGGGGTCTCCAACCCTATAGGTGGAACAACAATATGAACTAACCAGTACCCCCAGAGCTCATGTCTCTAGCTGTGTATATAGCAGAAAATGGCCTAGTTGGCCATCATTGAAAAGAGAGGCCCCTTGGTCTTGCAAACTTTATATGCCCCAGTACAGGGGAACTCCAGGGCCAAGATGTGGTAGTGGATGGGTAGGGGAGCAGGGCGGGGGATGGGGGAGGGTATAGGGAACTTTCGGGATAGCATTTGAAATGTGAATCAAAAAAATATCTAATAAAAATTGGAAAAAAAAATAAGGGTCGTGTCTTGGGACTGTCAATCCTCACTCTCCAACCTTCCCTGAAAACAGCCAATTCTGTTAGTTTTGATTAGTTACTTAAGTTCTATTTACTCTGAAAATTCAAAGCTACAGGATTTGTTCTTCTATTATTATTAAATATCCTTCTCCCATTATAAGTTCCTTATTATCTTTCTCTTGACCTCAAATCTATTGCTTCAGTCAAAGACACTCTAAGATGATCATAGATAAGGTGAGAGAACAAAGCAACAAACAAACCAACCCAAAAAACAGGCAGGAAATGAAAGCTAAATGGCCAGATAACAGCAAGCAAGCAAGCAAAGCAATAACAACTTACAGAAGCTTTGCAATTTTGTAAGGTCCCATTTGTCAGTTCTTGATCTTACCGCACAGGCCATTGCTGTTTTGTTTAGGAATTTTTGACCTGTGCCCATATCTTCGAGGATTTTCCCCACTTTCTCCTCTGTAAATTTCAGTGTCTCTGGTTTTATGTAGAGTTCTTTGATCCACTTAGACTTAAGCTTTGTATGAGGAGATAAGAATGGATCAATTCGCATTCTTCTACATGATAACAGCCAGTTGTGCCAGCACCATTTGTTGAAAATGCTGTCCTTTTTCCACTGGATGGTTTTAGCTCCCTTGTCAAAGATCAAGTGACCATAGGTGTGTGGATTCATTTAAAAATGGGGTACAGAGCTAAACAAAGAATTCTCAACTGAGGAATTCTGAATGGCTGAGAAACATCTGAAAAAATGTTCAACATCCTTAATCATCAGGGAAATGCAAATCAAAACAACACTGAGATTCTACCTCACACCAATCAGAATGGCTAAGATCAACAATTCAGGTGACAGCAGATGCTGGCGAGGATGTTGAGAAAGAGGAACACTCCTCCATTGCTGGTGGGATTGCAAGCTGGTACAACCACTCTGGAAATCAGACTGGAGTTTCCTCAGAAAACTGGACATAGTATTACCAATTAACCCAGCAATACCTCTCCTGGGCATATGTCCAGAAGATGTTCCAACTGGTAATAAGGCCACATGCCCCACTATGTTCATAGCAGCTTTATTTATAATAGCAAGAAGCTGGAAAGATCCAAGATGTCCCTCAACAGAGGAATTGATACAGAAAATGTGGTACATTTACACAATGGAGTACTACTTAGCTGTTAAAAACAATGAATTTATGAATTTATTTTTTTTCAACTTGTATTAGATATTTTCTTCATTTACATTTCAAGTGATATCCAGAAAGTTCCCTATACCCTCCTCCCTCCCGGCCCTGCTCCCCTACCCACCCCCTCCCACTTCTTGGCCCTGGCATTCCCCTGTATTGGGGTATATAAAGTCTGCATGACCAAGGGGCCTCTCTTCCCAATGATGGCCAACTAGGCCATCCTCTTCTATATATGCAGCTAGAGACATGAGCTTAGGGGGTACTAGTTAGTTCATGGTTATTCTTCCACCTATAGGGTTGAAGACCCCTTCAGCTCCTTGGATACTTTCTCTACCTCCTTCCTTGGGAACCCTGTGTTCCATCTAATAGCTGACTGTGAGCTTCCACCTCCATGTTTGCCAGGCATTGGTATAGTTTCCCACAAGACAGCTATATCTGGGCCCTTTCAGCACTATCTTGCTGGCATATGCTATAGTGTCTATGTTTGGTGGCTGATTGTGGGATGGATCCTACAGTCGCAGTCATTGGGTCCATCCTTTGGATACAGCTTCACACATGATCTCTGTAACTCTTTCAATGTGTGCTTTGTTCTTAATTCTAGGAAGGGGTGACATGTCCACATTTTGATCTTCCTTCTTCTTGAGTTTCATGTGTTTAGTAAATTGTATCTTGGGTAGTCTAGGTTTCTGGGCTAATATCCACATATCAGTGAGTACATGTTATGTGAGTTCTTTTGTGATTGG
>LR752093.1:11044-109095 GCA_902729485.2 Mus minutoides | reverse complement strand
GAAGTACTACTCAGCTATTAAAAACAATGAATTTATAAAAATCTTAGGCAAATTGATGGATCTGGAGGATATCATCCTGAGTGAGATAACACAATCACAATCACAGAACTCACATGATATGCACTCACTGGTAAGTGGATATTAGCCCAGAAACCTAGAATACCCAAGATACAATTTGCAAACACATGAAACTCAAGAAGAAGGAAGACCAAAGTGTGGATACTTCATTTCTCCTTAGAATAGGGAACAAAATACCCATAAAGGGAGTTACAGAGACAAAGTTTGGAGCTGAGACAGAAGGAAAGACCATCCAGAGACTGCCCCACCAAGGGATCCATCCCATAAACAGCCAACAAACCTAGATACTATTGCATATGCCAGCACGATTTTGCTGAAAGGACCCTGATGTAGCTGTATCTTGTGAGGCTATGTTAGAGCCTGGCAAATACAGAAGTGTATGCTCACAGTCATCTATTGGATGGAACACAGGGTCCCTAATGGAGGAGCTAGAGAAATTACCCAAGGAGCTGAAGGGGTCTGCAACCCTATAGATGGACCAACAATATGAACTAACCAGTACCCCTAGAGCTTGTATTTCTAGCTGTACATGTAGCAGAATATGGACTAGTTGGCCATCATTGGGAGGAGAGGCCCTTGGTCTTGTGCGGATTATATATCCCAGTAGAGGGGAATGCCAGAGCTAGGAAGTAGGAGTGGATAAGTAGGGGAGCAGGGCAGAGGGAGTATATTGTGGACTTTCAGGATAGCATTTGAATTGTAAATGAAGAAAATATTTAATAATAATAAAAAAAGTTACTGAGGCTAGGTGAGGTGTCTTTTAGGGTTATTCCTGCATAGAGGTCCACAGAGGACATTATATAAAGCTAAGAAGATAATGCCTGAATTGCCTTATTGCTTCCAAAATGTTGGAGATGTCAGAGCTGTGGATAACTGACAAAGAGAGCCTCGGACTTGTGTAGAATCAGCCAAGAGATAGAAGAGTGTTGCTGTTAACAAAGCTGAAAGGACTGAGGATTTGCATAAAAATTTTGACATCAGACATGGAGATGCAAAGTTTAGCCTTTGCCCTGCTGGTTTTCTTTCTTGTTTCAGTCCAGTATTTCCTCATTATATTTACTTTTCTCTCTTTTGAAGTGGTGATATATATCCTGTATCAATTTTTGTTAGAACTATGTTATCTACTATTTTGATTTTTAATTTTACAGGGCTTGGCATTAAGAGACTGCCTTGAGTCTCAGAAGAGATGTTGAACTTTGAAATTTTAAAGACTGGGGAGATTGTGATAAACTGTAGGGACTTTGAAGTTGGACTGAATGCATTTTTGTATTATGATATGACCACAAGACTATGGGCAGTCCAGGGAATGGAATGTTGTGGTTGAAATAAGAATGGCTCCTATAGGCTCATATATTTGAATTAGTAGGAATGACATTAGGAGTAGTACCTTGTTGGAGATTATGTGGCCTTGTGGGAGGAAGTGTGTCATTGGCTGAATATTTCTCTCTGCTTTCTACCTGCCTGCATTTCTGGATATAGAACTTACATCTACTCTCTAGTACTATGTTTGCCTGTATGCCTTCATGCTTACCACCACAATGAAAATAAACTACACCTCTGTAACTATAAGCAAGTCCCAACTAAAATCTTTCATTTATAAGAGTTGCTATTTATTTACTACATCCCATTACTTTACCCACCAGTTCCCCCCTATAGGAGGACAGTCCTCAATATCCCCCACCCTGGTGCAAAAAAAATCTTTGCAGGATTAGGCTCATCTTTTCCCATTGAAGTCAGTTATGGCAGACCTTTGCTACATATGTGTCAGGGGCCTCTGTCAAGACTACTCTTTGGTTGGTAGCTCAGTCTCTGGGAGCTCCCTGAGGTCCAAGTTAGTTGATACTGTTGGTCTTCCAGTGGAGTTGCCATCTTCTTGAGTACCTTCAGTCCTTTCCTTAGATTTACCAAACCTCCATTCAATGTTTGTCTTTGAGTATCTGTAAGTCTCTCAGTCAGCTGCTTGGTAGACCATCTCATAGGGCTGCTATGCTAGGCTTCTGTATGCAAGCACAACATAGCATCATAGTATGAGGGATTTGTGCCCATGGGGTGGGTTTCAAAATGGGCCAGTTACAGTTCAGCCACTTTTTCAGTCTCTTTTCTGTAAGACAGGACTAATTTTGGATTCAAAGTTTTACAAGTGGGTTGGTGTCTCTTCCTCACCATTGGGAGTAGTGTTTGGTTATTGGAAGTGTTCTCTTCAGGTTATATATCACCACTGTTGGGAATTTTTGATTAATGTCTCCTGTATTGACTACTGAGAGCCTCCCTCATCCAAGACATATGAGACTTCCCAGAGAATCAACCAGCCCCCACCCCTGGCAGCTGCATATTTCCATTCATTCTCCTGGGACTCTGGGACTTTCTCCTATTTTTCCCCATGTCTAATGTTGCCCCCTATTCTCTTCACCTTCCCATCTCCCACCATCTTTCTGTCTCCTATTAATATTTTGTTCCTCTTTGTAGGTGGAATTCAAGCATCTTCATGAGGGCCTTACTACTTATTTAACTTCTTTGGGTCTGTGTGGTGTATCTTTTCATGCGGTTGTAAACCTTCTGGGCTCCTTCAGTCCCTTCTCCAACTCCTTCATGAGATGCTGTGCTCAGTCCAGTGGTGGGCTGCAAACTCTTCCTCTGTTTTGTCAGGCTCTAGCAGAGCCTCTCAGGAGAGCTATATCAGGCTCCTGTCGGCAAGCACTTCCTGGCATCCACAATAGCATCCAGGCTTAGTGACTGTATATGGGATAGATCCCCAGGTGGGACAGTCTCTGGATGGCCTTTATTTCAGTCTCCCCTTAACACTTTGTCTCCATATTTTCTCCTGTGAGTATTTTGTTCCCTCTTTTAAGAAGCACTGAAGCATCCACACTTTGGCCTTCCTTCTTCTTTAGCTTCAAATGGTCTGTTAATTGATCTTGGGTATTCCAAACTTATGGGCTAATATCCACTTACTAGTGAGTGGATACCATGTGTGTTCTTTTGTGCCTGAGTTACCTCACTGAGGATGATATTTTCAAATTCCATTCATTTGCCTAAGAATTTCATGAAGTCATTGTTTTTAATAACTGAATACTATTCCATTGTGTAAATGTACTAAATTTTCTCTATTCATTCCTGTGCTGAGGGACATCTGGTTTTTTTCCAGGTTCTGGCTATTAGAAATAGCTACAAAAATAGTGGAACATGTGTCCTTATTACATGTTGAAGTACCTTCTGGGTATCAAAGATATAACTCTCATCTCCACCATGAGTGGGAAGAAACTGATGTGCAATGTAAAATTTTGCTTGACTCTGAAGTTGAAATGGCAAAGTTGAAGTGCAAAGACAATATCCTCTTAAATCTCTTATGAACTGAGAATAGTTTATTATACAACTTGGAAAACATTTTTTTCTTTTCCTAATTAACCATTCAATAAGTTACAAGTAATTCAATAATTTATAGATTATATTAACATATATTATTTCACTTGCTGTAAAATAGCATATAAAGATAAATTATGGGGCTGGTGAGATGGCTCAGCAGGTAAGAGCACCCAACTGCTCTTTCGAAGGTGATAAGTTCAAATCCCAGCATCCACATGGTGGCTCACAACCATCCATAACGAGATCTGGCGCCCTCTTCTGGAGTTTCTGAAGACAGCTACAGTGTACTTACATACAATAAATAAAATAAATCTTTAAAAAAAAGATAAATTATGAAAAAGGATTTATTTTGGCTAATATTGCAAAATATTATGTATAGGATGCATAGAAGTGGGAGCACGATGTAGCTTTTCAAATTTTTTGAATACCATGAAATCAGAGATGAATATTGGGGTTCTAATATTTATGCATTTTCCCTTCCCTTCCCTTCCCTTTCCTCACCTTCCCTCCCCTCCCCTCTCCTCTCCTCTCCTCTCCTCTCCTCTCCTCTCCTCTCCTCTCCTCTCTTCTCCTCTCTTCTCTTTTTTCTTTGTTTTCTTTCATTTCAGAACATGCAATGAAGTCAGCCACATGCAAAATCAATCTTCTTTCCTGCAATAATCTTCTCTAGAAATGTTCTCCAAGATTCATCTTGGCTATGTAACTCTTCAGTCATTAGAAATCTAATCAAGTTGACAATACCCACCATTATATTTTATAAGTATTTTTTTTCTGATGAAATGTAAAGCCAAACAAATCTGTAGGACTCAGTTAATTATATTAAAATAATTTTCAGAGATAATATGTGGATAGTTTTGTACCTTATTTATTTGAAAAAGCTTTTAAATAGTTCACTTATTTTTGATACAGGGTTTCTCTGTACAGCCCTGACTGTCCTGGAACTCACTTTGTATACCAGGCTGGCCTAGAACTCAGAAATCTGCCTGCCTCTGCCCCCTGAGTGCTGGGATTAAAGAAGTACGCCACCATGCCCAGCTTGTTCACAAATTTTTACATTTATCTTTTTTTCTCTACCTCACATGAATTAATGTATAAATCAATAAAAGAATTTAATATAATTACTTCAAAATTGTTTTTGAGAAGTGTGTTTTTATATTTTATGTGATTTTAAATTATATATATATAATTTTTATCCTAAGTCAAGAATTCTCAATCTGGTGCCTCATTTTCTTAACTTTTATATCTTTAGTCATGTACTAACATACAAATAAATATCAATTTCCCAAGATGTAACTATTTTTTGATATCAGTGAGCAATCTGAACACAATACAATATTCTGTTATTGTGGCATGTGTGAAGACAAATATTTTATTTAAGTATCATTTTGTGTTCAAGGTCTCCGAAGATAAAAGGAACTTTGTTATAAAATGACATATTATAATACTAGTGTACCAAAAACCTCAAACTGGCACTTCTACTTTATCTTTTCACATATACTAAGAGAAAGGAAAACAGAAGTATAAAGAATAAATTTATTGAATCTAATGGTCTTGCTATACAATTGATGAGATACAAAGATAAAAATTGCTTCTGAGAGTTCTGAGATTGGTTGATTCATGATTATAAAGCCTGTCTGTTAAGCTTGAACTATATATGCAGGGTTATATGGTATGAAGAATTTATACCAAGATGTTAAATGTGATTGAAAATCCTATTAAAGGAAATAACCCTAATCATCCTCAATAACATTGCATCAATTATTGATAAATTTAATCGGAAGTCTAAAATTGCACACATTTAATATTAATCAGAAAAGAAGATGAATTCCAAGCATGATGGCATGCTCATTGGGGCCTATGACAACCTTTATAATGTTATTATTTATAGGGTTCAGAGATGAAAAAAATATTAGACTGAAAACCAGAAAGCTCATATCTTTCAAAGAAATGTCTTCATTCAGATTGGGTTAAACTCTTCAAATTGTTTTATCAAATCATAAATGTGACTTTGGTAAGCTTTGCTTTAATTGTTTTCTTAAAATATCAAACTACATTTAAATTTCTTATATTCTGCATTTTCATGTAGAAGTAGTTGTTCATTCAAAAATGTATCAATCCATTAAAATGTTTATTTTTTCTACTTTTGTTTACGTGTTTAAATTTATGAATTTGCTTATATAAATTTTTCTAGTATGTAAGATAATTTGAATTATGTGTGCATGTTCTGTATATAAAAGCAAGGGAGACAGAATTATATACTGTAGGGTAATATAAAATATTAACATATATACATATATACATATGCAGGCATATATATATACATATACATATATATATCCTCTATTCTCTTATTTTTCATATTTACTATACAAATTATAATTAATAATGTGTCCTTATATACATTATTTATTGCTATAGAATGTTCTAGCATATACATATAAAATCCATCATCTAGTTTTCTGATAAAAATTAATTTCTATATTTTTGATATGTCAAATAGGTAATTTAGGTATTATCATATACATTTTCATAAGCTAAAACATTCAACTGTTTCTCCATGACACAATCTAGAGTGACATACAGTTTATAAAATTTGCTTAGAACCACTAATTCATTGTTAAAAGCCATTGTCCTAAACTGCGCTTCCATTTTAAATACATTAGCTTGTTTTTTTGTTAGTCTGATTCATGTAGACAAGACCAAGAAGAAGAGGAAATCATTACTAATCAATGATAAAAAGGTTTGGTTGCAATCCTAAATATCAACACCTTCCTCACCTGCCCTCTCTGCATTCACCTAGAGCTTGATTTGGGAGCAGTACCCATGTAGAAAATAGAAAATACTCATTCTGCTTCTTTTTGTATGGGTGACAATAAAGCTTCTTGTGCTTTTTTCGTTATATAATACTTACAGCTCACATAGAATATGCTCTAATCCATCATTGAATGTATATGAGCTACTGTTAGGCAGTTAAGCTAATTAGAATAAAAAATAACAATCAATCAAATTTTATATCCATGAGAATAACTATAATTAAAAATGTTGTGTATCTAAATATAATTTTAATTGCTTTATCTTATATTTGAGCATTTGGCACAAATCAGACATATAGCAATGTGATCATGTTGATAAGATATTATGGGTGTCTAAATGTGATTTTCCAATACACATTCATCCATAGTTAATAAAATTATATAGAAAAGGTCTCTATAAATTTTTTATTTTTTCTTCTATAAAATTGTTCACCACGCTGGAAGTTTAAGGAACAGTTGAATTGTATGATTAGGTTCTCTTTTTAATTGTTCAGTGACAAATTCACAAGGAGGAATTACAAAAGACAGTTCACTTGAGATGTACCTGTCACAAAGAGAACTGTTGAAACATGAATAAAAGGTGGATGCTCAGGGTTTCCTTGATTTAATTGCTTAGTGTCTCCTCTCTAGAAATATGTATGACGTAGGTTTTTTAAAGAGTAAAGTTGTTAGATTTTACAGTTGTTTCCTAAAGTACTTTTCACTGTCTTTCCAAATAGCCAATCTCACCAAAGACAAAGGAATATATATATATATATATATATATATATATATATATATATATATATATATATATATATATACTTACAGAGAGAGAGAGAGAAAGAGAGAGAGAAAGAATAGACTAATTGATTTTTATGTGAAACTTTCTAGATAAGTAGATAGAAATTAAACTTTTGGAAAACTCAGAACTTAATCCTCACAGTTTGAAATGTAATGCTTTTTAAAAAATGTTCATTTTTCACAAAATAAACTGTTAAATATTAGAAAATACAACACAAACAATCATTTTATCATAAACTTCATTAATAGCAGTTATGAAAATTCTGGGTTGGTAACAGGAAGCTCTGTGTGAAGAACTACAGGGGATTCTTGTGGAAAAAAAGAATCTACCTCAGTGAGTTCACAGTCTTAAGGAAGGTCTATGAAAGCAGAGCTAACTTCACTGAGCCACGGGACTCAAAGGGAAATACCCATCTACCTTTTCTGTGTAATTGGTCCCTTTGAGCATAACTTTGCCCAAATCAGATACAAGAAGATATGCAGCTCAATGGGGTTCTTCTGTAAATGATCTGAGGGGAGAGTAGGGTGAGACTGGGGATGTATTCCTTGGGGTATTACCTGTCATTCGGGAAGATGCCTCTGCTTCATTCCAGGGGCATCTTGGACACTTTTAGAGTCTTTTATATTTCTATCTTACTACTGGTCTAAGTTTATATAGAATCTATTTGTAAAATACCTGAAGGAAAATTCCAAACCTCATTTCTCACTGTTAATACTGATATACAATTATAATATATTACTGTGCATGCAAATATATGTTACTCAGAAATATAAATATATCTATCATCTAGCTCTTCATTACAAAAAAATGAATTTTAATTGAAACACATTTTAAATTAAAATACAAGTATTTTTCTCCTCTGAAATTGAAAAGGATGGAAATATCTGTTAAGTATTCTTATAATATAGACTAATATGTTGACTAATATGAAAGATACAATCACAAATGAGTTGTCCATGTTTGTGACATACCTGAAATTCAATGACAAAGACATATTAGCCTGAATCTCTGATCTAAACTTGTAAGTACTATAGGATCAAGAAAAGTATTAAATTAATTCAGTATGGTTTTCTAAAAAAATATGCTTAGCATTAAACTGAGGTCTGGAAAGTAGTTTATTAGATAGAATCAGATTCTTTCTAGAATAAAATTTGTGTGTATCCCTAATTACATTATATTTGTCCTTATAGCTACAGGTATTTATCTATATATCCCTAACATTTCATTAAAGAAAATCTTCTTTTAAGAGGAAGGAGAACACTACAGGAAAAACTAAAAACATCAAATCACAGATTTGCAGAACTCAGTCTCAATGGATGTATCTATTAAATGACTCTTATACTGAACGCTCAGGAGAATATGAGAGAAGAGACACACAAAGTTTGTGAGAGCCAGAGGATGGAGGGTTTGTTGTGAGACTTTGTGTCTACTAATATAGAGAAGGTAGATGCATAATATCTCACCAACATGATTTCCTAAGCATTATCTGAAGGAGGAAAACAATTGAAATTATCGAGTAGGTAGTGGAAAGACTAGGAGTTATTGATGACACATAAAGAAATATAGGAATCTTGTAATTACTGAATATGGGAGAATTAATATTGCCCATGAAATTGAACATCTTTAAGTTTTCCAAATATCAAATATCCCTTAAAACTACATACATTTGTAGTGTAGCTCATATATACCTATGCTAAGGATCCATTTAGGATTAGATAACTGATCAGGAAATTCATCCCTGTAGAAGATTGATGATTTTCCTTCTCTCAGTAGCAAGCACTCATTTGCCTATAGTACCTTGCCTTGTGAAATTTCTCCCATATCCACTGGCATGTTGAGTGGTGGTACCATTATGATTAAGTCATTTAGTCAGTGATATTGTTGAGAAATAATGATTAGAAGTCACTATCTAAATAACTGTTCTGGTTCTCTGGATCTTTCTCTCTCCCTGACTAAAATTTTCTGCAAATGTTCTCTAAAAGAGATTGCTTACGTCCTTTGCCTATCAAAAGCGTTGCAATTTTATGTGGCCCTATTCATCATTTGTTAATCTATAAGTCTAAGCCAGTGGTGTTCTGTTCAGAAATTTCCCCTTGTGCCCATGTATTCAAGGATCTTCCCCACTTTTTCTTCCATGAGTTTCAGTGTATCTGGTTTTATGCAGAGGTTCTGGATCACTTGGGCTTTAGCACTGTACCAATAGATAAGAATGGATTTATTTGAATTCTTTTACATGCTGACCACCAGTTGAACCAGCACCATTTGTTGAAAATGCTTTTTTCTACTGGATGGTTTTAGCTACATTGTCAAAGATCAAGTGACCATGGGTGTATGGGTTCATTTTTGGGTATTCAATTCTATTCCATTGATTGACCTGCCTGTTGCTGTACCAATACCATGAAGATTTTAACACTATTGCTCTGAAGTACAGATTAAGGTCAGAGAAGCTGATTTCCCCAAAAGATCTTTTATTTTTGAGAAGAGTTTTTGATATCCTGGGTTTTTTGTTTGTTTGTTTGTTGTTTTTGTTTTTGTTTTTTTCTATTCCAAATGAATTTGTAAGTTTCTCTTTCTAACTCTATGAAGAATTGAGTTGGAATTTTGATGGGGATTGCACTGAAAATGTAGTTGCTTTTGGCAACATGGACATTTTTACTATACTAATCCTGCCAACACAGTCAGTAGGACAAAATGGCAACGACAGATTGAGAAAAGATCTTTACCAATCCTACATTTGATAGAGGACTAATATGCAATATNTTTCTAACTCTATGAAGAATTGAGTTGGAATTTTGATGGGGATTGCACTGAAAATGTAGTTGCTTTTGGCAACATGGACATTTTTACTATACTAATCCTGCCAACACAGTCAGTAGGACAAAATGGCAACGACAGATTGAGAAAAGATCTTTACCAATCCTACATTTGATAGAGGACTAATATGCAATATATACAAAGAACTTAAGAAGTTAGACTCTAGGGAATCAAATAACTATTTAAAAAGGTGGTACAAACCTAAACAAACTATTCTTAACTGATGACTATCGAATGGCTGAGAAGCCCCTAAAGAAATGTTCAACATATTTAGTCATCAGGGAAATACAAATCAAACCAACTCTGAGATTTCACCTTACACCAGTCAGAATGAATAAGATCAAAAACTAAGGTGATAGCAGATGCTGGCAAGGATGTGGAGAAAAAGGAACACTCCTCCATTATTGGTGAGATTACAACCTGGTAAAAACCACTCTGGAAATCAGTCTGGAAGTTCCTCAGAAATTTTGATATAATACTCGCTGTGGAAGGAGCTATATCATTCTTGAACATATACTCAAAAGATTCTCCAATATATAACAAGGATACATGTTCCATGATATTCATAGCAGTCTTATTTATAATAGTCAGAAGTTGAGAAGAACCCGGACGTCCTTCAACGAGGATTGTATGCAGAAAATGTGGTACATTTCCGCTAGGAGTACTATTCCACTATTACAAACAATGACTTTGCCTTCTGGTCTGAGCCTGTGACCTGAGTAGATCTTGGTCATTAGCTCTGAACTCAACCCCACAGTACCTAGAGAAAACTGAAACCCAGGGAGCTCTAACATGTCCAGGATCATAGATGAGGTGGCTACAACACCAGCCTCAAAGAGAGAATAACTGGGACCCCTGGAGATCCAGAGACACAGGAATTCCCAACACAGTCGGGGGCATAAGTTTCTTCCAAATTGAGTCAGTGCCCTGAGCAGATCTTGGGTGCTAGCTTTGCACCAAGTCAGAAAACACCCAAAGGAAGCTTTAATCCCAGGTGCTCTAACATGCCTAGGATCAGGGGATCAGAGGATCAGAGGATATCAGTAGTTTTGTCACACCAGAATTTCAGGGTTTGAGATACAGCTTGACTCTCAGGAGCTCTTACACCTAGGATTTCAGGATGACAGAGACAGTTGGATTACTACCGGAAGATCCTGCAATACCTCTAGTGGGCATATATCCAGAAGATATTCCATCTGGTAATAAGGACACATGTTCCACTATGTTCATAGCAGCCTTATTCATAATAGCCAGAAACTGGAAAGAACCCAGATGTCCCTCAACAGAGGAATGGATACAAAAAATTTGGTATATTTACACAATGGAGTACTACTCAGCTATTAAAAACAATAAATATATAAAATTCCTAGGCAAATGGATGGATCTGGAGGCCATCATCCTGAGTGAAGTAACCCAATCACAAAAGAACTCACATAACATGTACTCACTGATATGTGGAGATTAGCCCAGAAACCTAGACTACCCAAGATACAATTTACTAAACACATGAAACTCAAGAAGAAGGAAGGTCAAAATGTGAACATGTTACCCCTTCCTAGAATTAAGAACAAAGCACACATTGAAAGAGTTACAGAGATCATGTGTGAAGCTGAATCCAAAGGATGGACCCAATGACAGCGGCTGCCAAGGATTCATCCCACAATCAGCCACCAAACATAGACACTATAGCATATGCCAGCAAGATAGTGCTGAAAGGGCCCAGATATAGCTGTCTTGGGGGAAACTATACCAATGCCTGGCAAACATGGAGGTGGAAGCTCACAGTCAGCTATTAGATGGAACACAGGGTTTCCAAGGAAGGAGCAAGAGAAAGTACCCAAGGAGCTGAAGAGGTCTTCAACCCTATAGGTGGAAGAATAACCATGAACTAACTAGTACCCCCTGAGCTCATGTCTCTAGCTGCATATATAGAAGAGGATGGCCTAGTTGGCCATCATTGGGAAGAGAGGCGCCTTGGTCATGTAGACTTTATATGCCCCAATACAGGGGAATGCCAGGGCCAAGAAGTGGGAGCGGGTGGGTAGGGGAGCAGGGCCGGGAGGGGGGCGGGTATAGGGATCTTTTCGGGTAACACTTGAAATGTAAATGAAGAAAATATCTAATAAAAGTTGAAAAAAAAAAAGAATTCTGACACAGCCAAAATAACAAGGAGGACAGGCTCCAGTAAGAAACAGTGAGTACATGTGTAGAGAAAATCACATAGGAACAGGCAAGCTCAATAACATCAGCAACAGAAAGCAAGGCTACTTGGCATTATCAGATCCCAGTTCTCTGATCATAGCAAGAATGGACACCCCACTCTCTGCAATGGACAGATCATGTAAACAGAAACTAAACAGAGAGACAGTGAAATTAACAGAAGTCATGAAACAAATGGATTTAACAGTAATCTATAGAACATTTCATTGTAAAACAAAAGAATATGCCTTTTTCTCAGCACCTAATGGGACCTTCTCCAAAACTGACCATATAATTGTTCACAAAACAGGCCTCAACAGATACAAGAAGACTGAAAAATTCCAAAGTGTACTATCATCACCACGGACTAAGGCTGGTCTTCAATAACTACAACAACAACCAAACAAACAAAACAGCCCACATACACATGAAAGCTAAGCAATGTTCCACTCAAAAATAACTTGGTAAAGGAATGAAGGAAGGAAGGAAAGAAGGAAGGAAGGAAGGAAGGAAGGAAGGAAGGAAGGAAGGGAGGGAGGGAGGGAGGGAGGGAGGGAGGGAGGAGGGAGGAAGGGAGGAAGGGAGGAAGGAAGGAAGAAAGAAAGAAAGAAAGAAAGAAAGAAAGAAAGAAAGAAAGAAAGAAAGAAAGAAAGGAAGAAAGAAAGGCAGGCAGCAGGCAGGAAGGAAGGAAGAAAGGAAGGAAGGAAGGGAGGAAGAAAGAAATTAAGGACTTAGAATTTAGTGAAAATGAAGGCACAACATACCAAAATTATAA
Organism: Mus minutoides; assembly: GCA_902729485.2. Taxonomy (NCBI): domain Eukaryota; kingdom Metazoa; phylum Chordata; class Mammalia; order Rodentia; family Muridae; genus Mus; species Mus minutoides. The sequence continues at coordinate 96,269 of LR752093.1, read as the reverse complement.
GGTACAATGAAAGCAGTGTTAAGAAAAAAAAACTCAAAACTCTAAATGCCTCCAAAAAGAAACTGGAGAGAGCATTCGCTAGCAGCTTGTTAGCACACCTGACAGCTTTAGAACAAAAAGAATCAAATATACCCAAGAGGAGTAGAAGGCAGGAATTAAACTCAGGACTGAAATCAACCATGTAGAAGCAAAAACAACTATATAAAGAATCAACAAAACCAGGAGTTTGTTCTTTGAGAAAATCAACAAGAGAGATTAAACCCTTAGCCAGACTAACCATAGAGCATAGAGACAGGATTCATATTAATAAAATCAGAACTGAAAAAGGAGACATAACAGGAACTAAGGAAAATTTTAAAAAGTCATCAGATTCTACTACAAAAGCCTATATGCAACAAAACTGGAAAATCTGGGAGAAATGGAAAATTTTCTGGACAGAAACCAAGTATCAAAGTTAAATCAGGATCAGAAAATCCATCTAAACAGTCCCATAACGCCTACAGAAATAGCAGCAGTCCTTAAATGTCTTCCAACCAAACAGAAGCCCAGGACCACATGGGTATAGTACAGAATTCTTTCAGAAATTCAAAAAATACCTAATAACAATTCTTTGTAAACTATTCTACAAAATATAAACAGAAGGAATACTACCTAATTTGTCCCATGAAGCCACAATAATACTTATACCTAAGCCACACAAAGTCCCCCCAAAAAGGAGAACTTCAGACCAATTTTCCTTATGTATATCAATGCAAAAATACTCAATGAAATTCTTGAAAACCATATCCAAGAACACATCAAAACAATCTCCATCATTATCAAGTAGGCTTTATTCCTGGAATGCAAGGATGGTTCAATATAAGAAAATACAACAACATAAGCCCCTATAAAACAAACTCAAAGGGGGGGGCATGATTACCTCATTAGATGCTGAGAAAGCATTTGACAAAATTCACCAACTTTTTATGATAAATGTCTTGGAAAGATTAGAAATTCAAAGTCCATACCTAAATATAATAAAAGCAATATACAGCAACCAGTAGCCAACATCAAACTAAATAGAGAGAAACTTGAAGCAATCCAACTAAAATCATGGACTAGACAAGGCTGCCCACTCTCTCCCTACTTATTCAATATAGTACTGGAAGTGATAGCCAGATCAATTAGGCTACAAAAGGAGATGAAAGTAATACAAATTGGAAAGGAAGCAGTCAAAATCACTATTTGCAGATGATAACTTAGTGTACTTAAATGAACCCAAAAATTCCACCAGAGAACTCCTAAGCCAGATAAACAATTTCAGTAAAGTGGCTGGTTTTAAAATTAACTCAAAGAAATCAGTAGTCCTCCTCTATTGAATGGGTAAACATGCTAAGAAAGAAATTAGGAGAACGATGCCCTTCACAATAGTCACAAATATAAATATGAATATAATATAATATAATATAAATAATAATATAAATATAATATAAAATACCTTGGTGTGACTCTAAGGAAGTGAAAGATCTGTATGACCAGAATTTCAAGTCTCTGAAAAAAGAAATTGAAGATCTCACAAGATGGAAATATCTCCCATACTCATGAACTGGCAGGATTAATATAGTAAAAATGGCCATATTGGCAAAAGCAATCTACAGATTCAGTATAATCCCTATCAAATTTACAACTCAATTCTTCATAGAATTAGACAGAGCTATTTGCAAATTCATTTGGAATAACAAAAAACCCAGGATAGTGAATTCTATTCACAACAATAAAAGAATCACCATCCCTGATCTCCAGCTGTACTATATAGCAACAGTGATAAAAGCTGCATGATATTGATACTGGTACAGGCAGGAAGATCAGAGGAATAAAATTGAAGACCCAGAAATGAACCCACACACCAAGGATCAGTGAGGAAGAGCTTGGAATACATGAACACAGGGCAAAAATTCCTGAACAGAACACCAATGACTTATGCTCTAAAATCAAGTATTGACTAATGAGACCTCATAAATTTGCAAAGCTTATGTAAGACAGAGAGTACTGGTAATAGGAGAAAATGGCAGTGAACAGGTTCAAAAAACATCTTTACCAACCCTATATCTGAAATATGGCTAATATCTAATATATACAAAAAACTCAAGAAGTTCAACTCCAGAGAAGCAAATAACACTATTTAAAAAGGGGGGAAACAGGGATAAACAGAGAATTCTTAACTGAGGAAAATCAAATAGCCAAGAAGCACATAAACAAATGTTTAACATTCTTAGTCATCAAGTAAATGCAAATCAAACCAACTCCGTAAAGGGCTGAAGACCCCTTCAGCTCCTTGGGTAATTTCTCTAGCTTCTACATTGGGGGCCCTGTGTTCCATCCTATAGATGACTATGAGCATCCCCTTCTGTATTTGCCAGGCACTGGCATAGCCTCACTCAAGATAGCTATATTAGGGTCCTTTCAGCAAAATCTTGCTGGCATATGCAATAGTTTCTGGGTTTGGTGGCTGATTATGGGATGGATCCCTGGGTGGGGCAGTCTCTGGATGGTCTATCCTTTTGTCTCAGCTCCAAACTTTGTAACTCTTTCCATGGGTGTTTTGTTCCCAATTGTAAGAAGGAGTGAAGACACTTTGGTGTTCATTCTTCTTAATTTTCTTGTGTTTTGCAAATTGTATCTTGGGTATTCCAAGTTTCTGGGCTAATATCCACTTATCAGTGAGTGTATATCAAGTGATTTCTTTTGTGATTGGGTTACCACACTAAGGGTGGTATCCTCCAGATCCATCCATCTGCCCAAGAATTTCATAAATTAGTTCTTTTTAATAGCAGAGTAGTACTCCATTGTGTAAATGTACCACATTTTCTGTATCCATTCCGCTGTTGAGAGACATCTGGGTTCTTTCTAGCTTCTGGCTATTATAAATAAAGCTGCTATGAACTTAGTGGAGCATGTGTCCTTATTACCAGTTGGAACACCTTCTGTGTATATGCCCAGGAAAGGTATTGCTGGATCTTCCTGTAGTACTATGTCCAATTTTCTGAGGAACCTCCAGACTGATTTCCAGAGTGGTCGTACCAGCTTGCAATCCCACCAGCAATGGAGGAGTGATATCAACCCTTTTAATAAAAGGTTAACCTGGATCACATCAGTGTCATTGCCCTCTGAGGTCGCATCTACTGTACTACTCAAAGCCAAATTTCTTTGAGAGAGGTATAACAGTATGTAAAGTAATGCTGAACTTTTAAAAAGTTCTTTGACTATTGGGATGAATGAAAACTTTTCAGGGTAATTTCAAGCTTAGTTCATGAAAAAACATCAGTTCCATTTTAAAAATAATTGAACGGTACTTTTTGTTATTTTTTATTTTATTTATTTTGTTTTTTTCAAAAACAAATTTTATTAGATATTTTCTTTATTTACATTTCAAATGCTATCCTGAAAGTCCCCTATAACCTCCCCGCATGCTGTTCCCAAACCCACCCACTCCCACTACCTGGCCCTGGAATTCTCCTGTACTGTGACATATAGCCTTCACAAGACCTAGGGCCTCTCCTCCCATTGATGGCCTACTAGGCCATCCTCTGCTACATATGCAGCTAGGCACACAAGCTCTGTGGATACTGGTTAGTTCATATTGTAGATTGCAGACCTCTTCAGCTAGTTGGGTCCTTTCTCTAGCTCTTCCATTGGGGGTCCTATGTTTCATCCAATAGATGACTATGAGCATTCACTTCTGTATTTGCCAGGCACTGGCATAGCTTCACAGGAGACAGTTATATCAGGGTCCTGTCAGCAAAATCTTGCTGGCATATGCAATAGTGTCTGGGTTTGGTGATTGTTTATGGGATGGATCCTCGGGTGACGCAGTCTCTGGATGGTTCTTCCTTCAGTCTCAGCTCTGAACTTTGTCTCTCTGTAACTCCTTCCATTGGGGTATCTTGTTCCCCTTTCTAAAAAGGATTGAAGTATCCACACTTTGGTCTTCCCTCTTCTTGAGTTTCATTTGTTTTGCAAATTGTATCTTGGGTATTCTAGGCTTCTGGGCTAATATCCACTTATCAGTGAGTGCATACCATGTGTGTTCTTTTGTTACCTCATTCAGGATGATATCCTCCAGATCCATCCATTTGCCTAAGAATATCATAAATTCATTGTTTTCAGGCAGTGGTTGTGCCCTTGATAAATACAGAGGCAGATGCTCACTGCTAGCCGTTGAACTGAGCATGGGGTTCCCAATGGAGCAACTCTATGCTCAGGAAGGAACTCATAACTCTAGTCGGTTATGTAGCAGAGAATGGCTTTGTTGAGCATCAATGGGAGGAGAGGTCTTTGGTTCTGTGAAGACTGGAAGCTCCAGTGTAGGGTAATAACAGGGCAGAAATATGAAGTGGGACTTGGTGGGTGTTTGGGGGGGAGGATGCTCCTAGAAGCAGGGGGGAGGTGGATTTGATAGGGCTTTGTGGATGGGAAACTGGGAAGAGGGTAAGATTCGAAATGTAAGTAAATAAAATAAACAATAAAAATAAATAAATTAAAATGAAGTAACCAGTGAAAATTTAAATATATTTAAATACATTTAATAGTATACTAATGAATGAATATCAAACTAAAAGCATATTAGACTGCTTTAAGTTTATGGAGAGAAAAATAAGAAGACAAGAAACATATATTTATCAGTTCTTTTTTATCTTGAAGAGTGTTTAGAGAAGAAAGTTCCTTGAAGGAAATAATACAGAGAACTACGATTTGTCAGGAACAAGAGGCAAGAAAAAGTCAATTTTCTAGAGATGAATTGTTGGGATCAAAATAAGGAGAGGGAGCTGGGGAGGCCCTGGAGGAGAAAGGGAAGGAGAAATACGCCATGTCTGGTCAGAATTCCTGTACTCTGGGCAGGTGGACATGGGGAGACTCTCAGGTGCTTTTCCACTTGGCTCCCGGTGAGCAGGCCTGACCCACATGGCAGGGGGTAGAGAAAAGGGCAGCTCCTGACCAGGGACCCCCAAAGCTACCTTGATAAAGCCCCAGGGTTGCAGGAGAGAGGGAATAGGGGAAGAAATTCCCAACACTGACCAGAGTGCACAGCTGGCCTTGAGGGAGCAGAGACTGTCTATGGTTTAAGAGATTTATTTTAGAAATGCAGGGGGAAGAGAGAAGGTATATAGAGAGGGGGGAGGCTAGAGAAAAAGATAGCGAAAGAGAAAGGAGAGAGGAGAGGAGAAGACAAAGAGAAAGGGAAGAGGAGAGAGAAGTGAGAGGTAAAGGAACAAAGGAGTAAGAGTAAGAGTGAGAGAGCAGTGTGGGGGCTTAATAGCCCCTTTTATGGTCTTCACTATTGCTAGGTAACTGGGGAGAAGTTTAACCTGAAGGTCAGAAGCTTGGGCCATTGCCTATGTGACTACTGACCATGCTTCTCTTGTGGGGGCTGTGGGAGGTGGTAACTTAGTTAGGGGCCAGAGTTCCAGGAGCATGAGGGAATGCCCACCATGTCATGTAGGTGAATTATGACCATCAGGGTTCAGACCTCAGCTCAACTGGAGACCAGCCTGCAATTCCCCACATTGAATGAATTAGTTAGATTGTGAAGTCTCTTGTTTGAATTGTGGAAGAATCATTTCTGTAATTATTTTTCTCAGGTTAGTTTGGGCCACTTTCCAAATTAATTTGTTTTGCTAAATGCCAATGCCAGTCAGAGATTTTCTAGATAAAGCACTGCTCATTTGTACAAATAATTGTCAGAGTCATTTTCCTACAGGCCAAAAATCATTTGAGTAAATCTGTGTTTTTTCATATTCATTTAGGATAGTTGCTAGTACTCAGTGAATTTACCAGGGCAATAGTTTATGGTGAGGTTTCCCATGAGTGGCCATATGGTCTTTTGAGGAAAAGTAACCTTTAAATCAGCAATTTCAAAGTTTAACTTATTATCTCTAGTGTTTCTAATACTAACATTAAAATGGTTATATTTGTTTTATGTCAATTTTAAAGCCACCCAAGATTACTATTTACAAAATACAGAAACAAACTAAAATATGATAATCACAGATAAACTGATTAGACACAGAACCAAAATATCCAATTGTGATATTAAAATCAACTTGATATCGAAGTTAATAATTCCTGTTATCATGTTATGATCTTTGATGCAATAGTTACAGTATTGCCTCAAATCTGTAAAGTGCAAACTCTACTAAATCTCAATAATAACTGTTCTCATAATCTCATGATACAAAAATTCTGATTAATAATTTTGATATTAAATATTTGATTTGCTGAACTAGTGATCTGACTTTTAAGAGATGTAATGTAAGGGAAATATCCTTACATGCTTTTCCATATATATTCCATTTTCTCATAAAGCAGGATGAAGGGCTTGTTGGTTATCCTATGAACCTCTGTTCATCAACATACTCTGTATCAACATACTCTGAATATAATACAGTTTTACTCTTGTTATTAGTCATAAAAATGGCATTCATGTCAGACTTGCATTTATTGCTGTTTTTCAGATCTCTATATTTGTTTAAGGATTTTCTATTTCCTTCTAAAAGACAGCTGTAGATCATTTGGTTAGTATTGGTGTATTACTAGAGAAGAAGATGGCATCTGTTCTCTTTGTGTCCACAGTCAAGAGCAAAGATTAGACAGGAAGTGGGACTCTGCTATAAAGACTCTAGCTCTGTACTCCCTGTGACTCACAGCGACCCAACTCCTGCAAGTGTTCACCATCGAATGATTCCGCAACCTCCCAAAAGAGAGCCACCAGATAGGAAGTAAATGTTCAAACACTTGAGACTATGGAAAAAAATTCATATAGAAATAACAATTATGAATTATTAGAGCAACTGACTCTTAGGGAATCAGTGGATTTTACAACCTGATTTTAGTAACTAAGAACATTCATAGACATTTATATTTAACTAAAGTTATATTCAAACCATACTAATAATAACAGCATGTAAAAATGGAGAAAAGAAACCATACAAAATCAATTACAAAGGTAAGAAAAACATGGTACTTATGAATGAATTGAAAAAAAAGTTGCATCAATTGTGCTGTGTTTGGTTACTGTTTTCTTACACAGAGACCAAGAAAAGTGGCATATATTTGCATGGGTAGGGAGATGGGTAGGATCTGGGAGAAACTGAAGGAGGGGAAAATGATCAAACTATATTTTTATATGAAAAACAAAAATCTTAAAGACATCAGCTTACAATTTTATAAATATGTTTCATCTACTTATGTGTACAGGCAGGAAAAAAATGAACTTGTGTTGAGATAGGGCATGTTCTTATAATGCAGGAATAAAATTTTCTTTGAAAAAATAGATTATTATTTTCTAAAATTGAATAGTGCTGCTTCTTTCAACTGATGAAAATTCACCTAAGCCCTTCTGCACATTCAGCAAATGTCAGAGTTATCTGATAAATATTCATAGGCTCCAAAGTTGAGGGGTAGGAACTCTATTTTCTTTGTTTTACATCCTTAAACCAGTGATATGTTTCAAAGAAAAATTTTGCTAATGTACATTTACTTAATAAGCCTTTAACAGTGAATCACATGGCAGATTGTATAACTTTGGTGAATTATTCTCTGTGTTAGACCTTCCATAGGTGTACTGATTGAAGTTAGGGCATATAATTTTAAAGCATTGACAGTTTAAATGAGGATCTATCCATTTTATATTGAGTTTGGATATCTGGCTCTGACTTTAGCTCCAACTGGACCTTTGAAAATAGGATTAGGACCCAGGAATGAAAAAAAAAATCCATGAAGAAGCATAGTTTTGACATAATAGATACAAAAAAGAAAAAAAAAACTACTCTAATAAATAAAGTGCATTGTAAATTAAATTTCACTTACAGCACTCACAGAAATACTTTGTTGACTAAAACAAGTATATTACCAAGTCAGCTGTTAAAAGATGGAAACCATATTCCATTTCTGTAATGAAGAATCTGAAAATCAGTGCTAAAGAATTTCTATGAAAGGAAAATAGAAAAAAAAAAATACAGTCAATTAAACAAATGACCCAAAGATCAGATAGGTTATAGGAACCAGGGGTTCGGAGTAATACTTTCAACAGAATTATAACTACCTGAGAACACAAAACACTAATATCCCTATGTGGGTTAGAATGGTGTCTTGCATCCAGCCCAGGACTCAGGACACCAGGCAAGGGGGGAGGAGGGAAGTTTGACTGTGACTGAGTGCACCCCATGCTGCCACCAGGCTGGTGTCTGGCTGTGAGAAGCCACAAGACCCTGCTCATGAGGTGGTGGGAAAGTACAGTCTGAAGTTACTGGGAATGCCAGAGTTTGGCTCCCAGGTCCAGGCTAAATACCTTTTGTAGGGAGGAGTGTCTGGAAAGGAGAGCTTGATTTGCTAAGCCCTTCAGGCCTTTTGGTACCTCATTAAAATGGAGATTTGTCCTGAGGTTATGTGACCTGCAGTCATGCAATCTACATGTAGAGGGGCTTGGGGTGTTGCCTTAAGTGACTGATGGCCACAGACCTCTCTATGGGGTGGGAGGCAGTGGGGGGTTGTGGGAGGCTGTAACTAGGAGACAGGAGCCAGGGTACAAAGGAGCATGGCCAAATGCCTCTGTCTCTTACATGCAACAGTCACCTGCTGGGTTTTTAAGCCTGAGCTCAACCAGGAACAAGGCTGCCTATCACACACAGAGAAGTCTTTTTTTTTTTTTTTTTTTTTTTAATACTTTCTCCTGAAAAAAATTATTTCTTATAAAATCTTTAGCTGAAAGCACCTTCCTTTGTATTTTTCCCTTTTAATTTTCTTCATTTATTCTTTCCTCATACATTACATCCAAACCCCAGTTTCCTCTATCTGAATTTATCCTATTTCTGTGGGCCCACGGTGCTCTGTAACCCCCTTGCTCCTACTATACTTCCTTCCAGTCTTCTGTGGTGCTCCACTAGCTCTGCCTACTATTAGGCTCTGAGTCATTACATCTGCTCTCATCAGTTTCTGGATAATGTGATTTTCTGACAATTGGGCTAGGTAATTATCTATGAGTATAAGAGAATAGCATTAGGGATATTTTCATTGAATTTCAATTTATTATTATTGATAATATTGTTGTTATTTTATTAGTCATGCTTGGCTTTATCCTGAGTTTCTGGGCTGTCCTGCCTCTGGTTCCTGGCCATCCAGGCAGTATCAGGTGTGTGTTCCCTCTTGTTTTCTGATAATGATATCTGATGTGCTATTAATTGGAATGTTGGTTCCTGATTGAGGTCATCCAATTATGTTAAATAATGCTCAGGAGTCTTCTTGTTTCTGGCAATGGATTTTGTTAGCTGGTCTATGACAGTTGGGGGAGTATTATCAAGAGCATTAATGTTTATACAAGACCTGAACAATTCAAACATTTGATATCTCAATGAAGATGGAAAAATCTTCCTGGTCCAAACCCTTAAATGAAGAGCTACAGGTAACTACCAATTTATTAGAGAGAAAAGTCTGCTTTTTTCTCAGGAGGAGCTCCCTAATTGGTTTTCCAATACCTACTTGGCGTTTCTAGATACATATGTACACAAGTATTACATGGTTGTACTTATATGTTTGATGGTTATATGTAACAACAAAATAGTTAAAGCAGAGAAGACTATGAGTTATAAGGAGGTCAGACATGGGAAGTGTAAGAAGGAGGAGTGAAATGATTTATGTTAAATGTAAAAATGATAACCAACCTCAAAGATGTAGTCAAATATATTAAATGGATATGTTTTTATCTATGCTTCACCCTGCACCCTGTTTCCATTTCCTTTTTGGCTCTTTTGCAGTGCTGGGTATTAAAACCAGAATCCTTAACAAATTATGTAGATGTTTTATTAATAAATCATACCCCGGAATTTTAAAATAGAGATTTTAAACTGTATCACATACAGAAAACGTAGGGACCACAAGTTTAATAATAATAATAATAAAAAAAAGCCATTGGCGTTTTAGAGACCTTCCCTTTTCTTTGAAATTCGATTTTGAATTATAGGTGTTGCATTGAAGAGAAATCAAGCTTATTGGTTAAAGAGAATTGAGCAGAATCATGGCCATTGTTCACTGTCTGATTTCCTGCTCACAGATTCTTATTTCACTTTGTTTCATAATTCTGATTTTGAACATTTCTGAAATTAACCAAATTTGCTCATTATTAGTTGATTAAAATCAAAAACTATCTCAGCAACTATAGGAGCATTTTAAGAACAGATAAAATGTTAGTTCTACATAACATTTATTTTACTAAGAAATTTATCTTGGAGAAAAGAAACAAAATTAAAATGCCAGCTAGCTTGCCTAAGATCAAAAAGGTGAGAAGTATACACCTTCAGAAATAAGTAACAAACTTTACTGTAATTATCAGAAAAAAAGAAATCAAAGCTGAAAAAATATTCACAGGAACATTGCTCTCCTGGTGTTTACTCATAATTGTATGGGGAAACAAGCAGGCAGATCATGCAAGGAAAGTTAATTGCCTATAAGGCTTACAAGAAACTAAGCCAGAGGGAAATCATTGTACTGGAACCTAAATGTAAAGTAAGATTTAGAAAATTAGTGATGGATAATAAGGTCAAATGTAGCAAAAATCAATGAAATCCTACTAAAAGTTATCATATGAAATGTTTATACATGTACAATATACATACTTTCAAGTTACTAATAACTTAATGATAAAATTATCCTACTGAAAATGACGATATGGTTATTTGAAAAATAAAAACAATGAACAAAGAGCACATTTGAAAATATATGTATAAAAATCATATCATAAAATTGAAGTTTCTGTGAAACATATATCTATCAAGAAATAGTTATTTAAGCCATTAAAGCAACAGGTAATGCTTTGATACAGAGAAAATAAATATAAAATACTTCTAAAGAAAAAATGTAAAAAAAATCAATAAAATTTCTACATTGTCCCTTAAGTTCATGAGCTTTTCAAAATTTATAACTTCAGTTTATCACTTAAGTAATTTTATATAGCACTGGAGAGATGGCTCAGCAATTAAGAGCACCTAGTGCACTCATGATTTCAATTCCCAGTAACTACATGGTGTCTCTCAACCTTCTGTAATGGTATAACCTCTTCTATTGTGTCTGAATACAGCTATAGTCTACTCATATACATAAAACAAATAATTCTTTATGTAATAGTAATTTTATCTAGTTCTACTATACCTTATTTAATCTTTTAAAATCATTATAATTTTACTTTTTAATTTACCTAAAATTTAAATATATCATTCCCACATTTCATGATTCTCCTTTGACTTTTCTATTATTATTAGACATCTATGTGTGTATATACATCAATATATATAAGTGATCTGGTAAGTTCATATAGTATTAATTGTATTTGCGTGATTTCAGGGCTAACTACTTTGTATAGGGTAAGGAATTAGGGTACTTATTCCTGAGGCAGGCAATTCTCTCTCTCTCTCTCTCTCTCTCTCTCTCTCTCTCTCTCTCTCTCTCTCTTCAGTCATTACTTTTCTCTAGTTTTTTGTCTTGAAAATGGGACCAAAGACATAAGTCTGTCATTAATACTAGTGTTAAGTTCTTGTTAATGTTACCCCACTGTTGGAGGATCATGAATTAAGATCTCTTGTCATTTCGAAGATACACAATCTTATGGCAAAGGTCCTGGTTCTTATAATTTTTCTATTCACTCTTCTGCAGTATTGTTTGAGGTGGATAGGAATGTTACTACCCTCCCTCTACAGGCTATATAATAGTTTCTGATACTATTCAAGGTAGATAAAAGAAAACCAATATCAGGTTAGTCCTATTTCGATTTTCTGATACCTTTGTCTGAACTGTGTGGTGTCTTCAATAATAGGGGCATACCTCCAACCCATGAGATGACATCAAGTCTCTCAGCAAGAACCTATATTGTTTTGGAGTCACTTGTCTATTCTAAACAACAACTAGATTATCTAGCCTATGGCCTTTTTGTGGAATACTGTTTACTTGGTGACAAATTTTGGAAGACTCAGTGTTCTTTGAGTAGTACTTTGATAGTTTAGAACTAGTATTTGATGCCCCCAAACTGATATTTTTGTTGCATGGGCAGCCTCAACAAGTCCTCTTAATTTTCATTCTGATTTATGCTTCTTCAAGGATTTCATCACCATCTGAATTTCTATTGTTATTTGGTTGTTTGTTTTTGCTTCTGGTTGCCACCTAGAGCTATATAGCTGGCAAAGGATATATATACTAATACAAAAACATTAGGTCATTGGTGAAAATTAAAAAAAATAAAAATCCCCCAAATCAGGTTATGGACTTTTATGTTGACCTTTTCAGTAGCTTTTTCCTAAAATGACTTATTTTTTATTGTTCATGATTAATTTAGTTCCATCATATCATTAGTTTAGACTTGCCAATATATTACTCAGAATATTTACTTATTGTCATATGGAATAGTTTAGGTGCTGTGCTTGTTAGCATTTATTGTCAATTTGACACAACCTATGGTCACTGGGAAGCAGGAATTTCAAATCAATAGCAGTCTTGAACAGATTAGTCTGTGGGCATACTTGTGGAGAATCGTTTGGTTGGTGACTACTGGTGGAAGACTCAGCTTACTTTGGGGAGTCCCTGGGCTGTTTATGGATGCTAGCTGAGTAAAAACTAAGGCAATATGCAAGAAGCACTACCATCCTTTGTTTCTATTCTGTGATTTTACAATCTCCTGGCATGGCTTCCCTCAATGATGGGTTGTGATCTGCCAGTGTAAACCAAATGAAACCTTTCTGCACTCAAGTTGCTTTTGGTTTTTGTGTATATTATAATAATAGAAAGAAAACTAGACATACATGGCAGGAAAATACTAAAATTACTAAACTTAATAAAAATATACTTAAATTTGTGAATTAATTTTAATATTTTATACCCCAGTGAGATAATTATTGTGAATGACAATTACTATATAGTTAAAAATAATCAGCGGGAAAATGTTTGGTAGTTTCTAACACAAAAGGGCCACAAAGCTACTGAAGCAAAATGGAATTAAATCAAGATCATAGAAAAACAATACAACAAGAGTTGCAGGAAACACAGGAAATCTGACACTAATGCTAGTGACTTATGGGATAACCATCATACATGCTTTCTGTTATTGATCCAAATACTGTAATGCAATACAAAACTCTTTGTATGTTTGTGTGTTAGCATGTATAGTATGTCTAAATGTTCATATTTGTTTCTAAAATGTAAAAGATAGGAGGTTTCTGCACTAAACTTTTATTTTTAACTGCTCTAAATACAATAATAACTGAAATCCATATCAGTAATCAATTTAAGGTTTAATATGCTTTTGAACTCCAGATAAATAGTGTCTCCAAATTAAAACAAAACAAAACAAAGACAATATCACAGAAAACTAAAGATTGGGTCACAGGGACATAAGTTTCAAAAGAAGCAGAAAGAGGAAAGAGTGAAGAGTAAGGAGGAAGATGAGGAGAAAGAAAGGGAGGGTGAAAGAGGAGGAAAGGAGGGAGCGAGATAGGAAGAGGAGAGAAAGAAGGTGGAAGAGAGAAATGGAAGGATAGAGGGAGGCAAGGAGGGAAGAAGGGAGAAGTGAAGGAAAGAAGGAAGGAGAGAGACTGATTTATGAAGCATTAAAGTTAGTTGCCCTTGTCTTTCTGGAACCAGCATTTGCTGCTTGGCCCTTAGTTTGCCTATGGAAGCAACTGAGATAGAAATATTGAATATAGCAATGGTCATGATGCACACATTCACTGAGTTCTCTGGACACAATAAAAAGGTCAATAGACTTCCTTATTTTCTGTGTGGCTTAGTGGAACATCTTAGACATGATTAGTTTAAATGAAGCTTTTATTGCATTGTTCTTTCATTATTTTTAGACAGAGAACCATAAAAATATCCAGTGAGTTACAACAGTTTGGTATGCTGAAATTGAAAATAGAAAACTATTACATTGCAATAGGAGGTGCAATTATCATTGATTTATTTTCTTAAACAAGAACTTATTAGTAGCACAAAGGTCCAATGTGTTCTAGGCAAATAATTGTCATGTTTATTATACTAAGAACTTACCATGCCCTTTTCATTTGGCTCTATATTCATTTAAACTAGTTTCCATTATGAAGGCAAGTTTGCCTGAACTAAATTACAGAGACAACATGGCAAAGACTCTAGAAAGAACAATCCCACCTCAATAATCCCTAAGTATGTTTATGCATTATGACCGATAGTCAATAACCTAGCAGTTTTTCATGCAGCTTGACTGTTGCTAAGCAACAGATAGAAGGTGAGTTATACTTCCAGAATCACTTACAAATTAATTATAATGCAGTAACATTAGAATGATACAATCTTTAGTAATGAAGGGTATTATATACATTGTCACAGTATGCTTATTTTCCTACCTAAGAAGAGAATGACTTGTATGCTACTTGTCATGTGCAAATGATATTTCATTAGCATTTGAATGTACCAAGGGAACATTTTTAATAGAAATGATTAGGTATTTTATAGCTATCTTTCCTTTTCTCAAAGGTTTTCTTTCCTAATTGCTGTTGACTGTGCATTCTTTGAACAACTGAAGCTAACAATAGTCCAAGTAGGTGTTAAGTTTCCTAGTAAAGGTTTGGTTAAAGTATTTTGATGACTGATGACTGCATGCTTTCCAAAGAATTTCAGATGCAAGGGAATTAAGTACCACTAAATGCAAGAAAATTAAAGACTGCTTGTTATTCTCTATACTTAATCTGTATCAGAATTTAATTTTCCCATCAGGAAATGTAGCATTCAGAAATCAGGACTTCTTAATCCCTTTCCCTCCGATAGTTTGTATTACTGTAACTCTACTGTCCTATATTAAGTTGGCACATGCTATTCCTTTCCTTCTAATGGAAAACCCTGAGATGTCTTAGCTTAAGCAAACAACGTTCTTTCTATCTTGTGTTAGCATATCAATATTTGGCAGTAAATGGCCTGAGCGATACTGGAAATGATGAGAGCAGTGAGCTGCTGAAAGTCTTATCTATTTAGAGTAGAAAAGACTTGACTGGTGGTCATGCACTGTGTACTTCTCAGTCAGCAAATCCTATGAATGATTTTAGTTGTATTGTGGCCTGTGGACTCCAGTATATTACAGAAGTGCTATGTTAACAGTGCTTTCAGCCTTTGCATGTAGAAAAATCCTTTACAAAAGGTTCACAGTATATTGAAAATAATAAGAAAAAAAGAAAGGATATTCTGATTTCAAGCTCTGGTGCTTGATATCTGGCCATGAGTTACTACTTATTTTTCCCTAGTTTAAAGGAGTTGAGGAGGGTGAAAAATAACCTCCTTCAGATAATAATTGCATGTGTCACAGAAGGGATACCTTTTCTTTTTATTTATTCTTATTGTTTGGGGCAACTCACTTTATTTCTTTTCATACTGTTTATTATAACCTGCTATGTACATGTTCATGTATGTTTATATATGCACCTGTATATCTTTGACTAGAGAAAATGATTGGGAGTGAATAAATAAATGTAAGCTAAGATCATAAAAATTAATCTGCATTATCAATGAGAAATTCTGGTTCTTCTGTGACCTTTAATTCTTCTTGTCCAAATATTCTAATTACCTTACTCTATTATTAATGCATTGAAACAACAAAGTTGATAAACTTGTATTTACTAATTATGGTACAGTTTAGAACAGAAACACTGCTGGATAGCTTGTTTATATCTTTGTAGAAATGTATCAAGCATAGTTTGAAATTTATCTGATATATTTTGTCTTTAAATTTTTTTAGTTCAAATGTTCAGATAAGTTTTATTCATTCTATCATTTCTGACTTCAGTGGCATAAGGTATTTCTAAAAACCCCCATGGAGATAGAGATATACCCTATTGTAAGTTATTTTTTCTTGTGTAAAACAGCATTTTCACAGTTTATACTATTTTCTGAGAGACTCCATTTTGCACTCAGTTGTTGACCTTTAAGTATAGAGAGTGACTATGCTCCAGGGTATCTATTAACTGTATGGCACTACCATTGTAGCAAACCCATAGAAGATTGTCTCATTGGAGGAGAAAGACAACTTGCCTATAAATTTATTAAGGGGAACTGAATCTATGGAAACATATGAGCATATATAATTGTTTTTCTCAATCCAAATCTAAGAGTTAATTGGTGTAGATACCCAACACTGCAATGTTATTAGCCCCTAATAATTTGTCACTTCTCTAATTATTTTATATGTCACGATTGACAGGAAGGGACAGGAGACTGTCATTAAGACTTCATGTTTTCTTGAAATTAAATGGGACCTCTGCACATCTACCTATTCACCTGTCTAGACTCTCCATCCTTTGTCCAGACATTTGATTTTTTCATGTCTTTTCAGCTATGCTCAATTTCATAGCTCCATATTCAAAGCTGTGACTCTCAGAGGTCCTCCTCATAGTAGTCACTTCTGTGCTACAGTGGTTTTATATTCATTATCTTATTAATAGAACCTATATTACATTTATAGTAGCTGAGTTTGGGCACTTCTTGAAGCTATTACACAGCCTCTTTAAATTTTTGTATATATTTTGTGATACATATTATGTAGTTTGATCTATTTATAATATATAGCATGATAGAAAGTATAAATTTTTTAATATATATGTCATCATCTATCATATATGATAGACACATAAATACATGCATATATACATAATAGAAACAGTTATAGATTTACTGTGTGATGTGTGATATGGAAGTTATATTTATAATTAGCATAAAATAAAAGAAACTGTGCCTAATGTAGGTTGCCCAGGAAATCAGATCATCTTGCAAATGGATGCCATTGAAGCGTTCTTATTTTGTGAACAATCATTCATCAATAAATTCTGAAAGAAAAATGTTCTCTCTGTCAGAGTACTCATAAAATAGTTACCATCAATAGTAAAGGTTCTTTATTCATTTTTGTTTTATTTATTATCAGTTCCTGTGGTATCTTTTTACAATTTTATTTAAAATCACTTTTCACTTCAGAAAAATAGTTTTAAGTTTATTAGGTTCATTAGAAATGCATTTACAGTCTTCAGTAAAACAGCCTCAATCTTTCACAGTTGAATCTGATTTTTACAACACTTCACATTTGATTGAAATTTCATCATTAGTATTATTGCATAAAGAAGAAGAAAAAAGCCCTCCTCAGATACCCAAAAAATAAAATATCGATATCACTGTGTAAAATTAATACCGAACATGCAGTCATCAGTCACTGACAATGAAAAGGATAATATTATTGGTCACATGTCTGTGCATCCATTTTTGGTGCAGATATAATTTGAAGAGAATTGTAAGTTGTAGAAAGAACTACAAAGTAAAAATTGAACAATGTTATATTAGTGGTAGAAGAGAGAATTTAGGTTCGAGCCCTAAGAAACAGTGACTTTCATGGACTGGAGTAGAGAGGATTGTAGGATAATTTTAGGCATGGTAGGAATATGGCAAAATCTTTAAAATGTTTATAACTTACAGAAGCAGGGCAATGGCAAGTTTATTCCTCACTAGAGGGAGGACATATGTTATCAATGACAAATTTCTCTGACATTCTTCTTGTCTCCGCTCTAGAACCCTTGAGATACATTAATAAGAACATACAGCTTCCTTTCCTCCAGAGGTAGTAATAAGTCATATTTAGACAATCATAATAGCTATACATTTTAAATCATATAAATGATAATTTTGATTAGTAGCAAGTTTTTAAATGTCTCTATAGGAAAAAAATCATAAAATTTAAGATGGAAAATGACAAAGAATTATTGTATCACATGCAGCAAACTTACTTATATCAATGAGTAAAAGACATGTAGCCTAATAAAAATAAGAAAGACATATGAGTTGTTCACTAATAGCAAAATGGATATAACAAAGAACTAGACTCAGTTAAGTTCAAATACATTGATTTGAGATATTTTTAACAAATAAATAGAACATGAAAATATTAGTATTAATACAAATATCAGGTGGAGACATTCACAAAAATATAGAAGAGTAGCAGAGGTACATATCACTGACCTTTGAAACTCAATTATATGAATTCAAATTTCAATTTTGCTACATAATATATAACCCTGCGGCAATTTTTAAACTTCTCTAGCATTGACTCTGTCCTCTCAAAAAGGAATAATAACAGAATATCTTAGTTAAAAGCTTATATTGATCTGATAATATTTCATGATTAAAAACAACTTGGGGAAGAAGGGTTTGTTGAAACTCAATGATAAGTCATACTCTATCACGCTGAGAAGCCAGGACAGGAATCTCGATCCAGGAACTGAAGCAGAAGCAGGAACAGCGTTCTACATTTTAACTTTCAGAAGTTGTTTTCTTATCAAAGTCAGGATAACCTGCTCATAGAAAAGATCACCCCCAATGAGCTAGACATTTGCACATCAGCCATTAGTAAAGACAATTCCAAGATTTACCTATATACCAATTATATGGAGTATTTTTTTAATAAGTAAATAAATACACCTTCTTCCCTTTTGGACAACCATGAATGTCCTCAAGCAATGCAATCTGGGGCCAAGACTATTTATTGGTTGTGCTCTAGAAATTGACAGTAAATCCCTGTTGGTGGAAACAACTTCATCAAATATGGTGATGTTATACTGGTATCTATGTATCGCTTAACTTCTATGTTTCACCTTCACTGGTACAGCCATATACTCTAAAGACTATTAAAAGAGTAACATAAATACCACAGCAGTCATACACCTTTATATACAATGGTATGCTGCCTGTAAGATAGGCTAGGTTAATGATGTACACAAAGTTTGTGGGACTACACAACCAATAACTGATTTGATTTCGGGTTTACTCCGTGAAATGTAGCCTACACCCCACCCTTATTAGGTGACCATAAACTGTGACTAGATAGCCCAGAGACATAGGAGAAACCCAAATATTAGTGGTCTAAAAATGTAGTGATAAAATGGCTCCTAATGATACGTGTTCCTCATATTTATAGATGAGTACCTTGTCAGCTATCATCAGAGAGGTTTCTTCCTGCAAACAGATTACAAGAAATATACCTTCAGGCAGATATTATACAGAGAGAGCAAACCTTGAAATGCTCAGTGCTAAATGAGATGTATCCATAAAATAATTCACCTCAGAATTCTGAGAACCCTATAGAAGAGAAGGCAAAAAGAGTATAAGAGCCAGAGGGAAAGGAGAATACCAAGAATACGAGACTCTAATTCAATCTGAGCAAAGACATATGATATGATCTCATACACTGCAGCAGCAAGTACAGAGCCTTCCTGGGTCTGCATTACGTCAGTTGTTTATATGTTGAGTTCTTTTTCTATTTGTTTTTTATTATGTATTTTTATTAGATGTTTTCTCCATTTATAATTGAATTGCTATCCCCTTTCCTAGTTTCCTCTCTGAAAATCCCCTATACGGTCCCTCCTCCCCCTGCTTCCGAACCCACCCACTCCCACTTCCTGGCCCTAGCATTCTCCTATACTGGGGCATAGAATCTGCACAAGACAAAGGGCCTCTCCTCCCATTGATGGTCGACTAGGCCATCCTCTGCTACATATACAGCTAAACACATGAGCTCTGGGGGTAATGGTTAGTTCATACTGTTGTTCCTCCTTTAAGGTTGCAGACCCCTTCAGCTCCTGAGGTACTTTCTCTAACTCCTTCATTGGGGACCCTGTATAAAGAAAAGGTGGTACATTTGCACAATGGAGTATTACTCAGCTATTAAAAACAATGAATTTATAAAATTCTTAGGCAAATGGATAGATCTAGAGGATATCATCTTGAGTGAGGTAACCCAACCACAAAAGAACACACATGATATACACTCATTGATAAGTGGATATTAGCCCATAAACCTAGAATACCCAAGATACAATTTGCAAAACTCATGAAACTCAAGAAGGAAGACCAAAGTGTGTATACTTTGTTCCTTCTTAGAAGGAGGAACAAAGTACCCATGGAAGGAGTTACAGACAAGAAGTTCAGAGCTGAGACTGAAGGAAGGACCATCCAGAGACTGTCCCATCCGGGGATCTATCCTTTAAACAACCACCAAACCCAGAGACTATTGCATATGCCAGCAAGATTTTGCTGACAGGACCCTGATATAGCTGCCTCCTGTGAGACTATGCCAGTGCAAATACAGAAGTGGATGCTCACAATCATCTATGTATTGATTTTTAGTTTATAGTTTTTATGTAATTCATGAGAGTCCAAACTAGTGAGTATCTGATTTTTGTGCCTTCTTGTGACAATTTTCTTTTGATGGCTTGTTTTGCACAACTCTAAAGTGACAATGTTGTTTTATCTTATTACACTTTATTTTTCTATATTGTTAAAAATGGATGAGTATGTAAGTGAGTGAATTAATATTTAGCCAGTAATAGATAACAACGGAACTGTCACTTTTACCTGTTGGGAGAGGGCAAATCAGCTCCAGTGAAGTGACATCTGGTATACCAACCATTCCAGGAAGGACCACATGTTCTTTGCTTTTTAAGTATGGCTTTATTTTGTTTTCATACTTGGGTGGAATTTTATTGTTATATTGATTTTAAATTTTTTGAGAAAGAATGTAAAGTTATGTGAATATGGAGAAGGGGTTATGAAAAAAAATTATGGGACGAGAAGAAAAGAGTAAAAATACAATAACTAAGACTAGGAATGTGAAATTATACAAGGTTTAGGGAGAAATTTTAAGGACCAAATAAACTCATAGAAGATGTGACGGAAGGAACGAACTAAGAGCAGTTGAATGTTGAAAATACAGTGAAATTGTCTTCTGGGCATGGCCTGACCATTGTACTAATGAACTCTGAGCAGCTGTGGTTATCTGAACAAGACTTATACCTGTACAAGATAAAGTTAGTTTAAATACCAGCTTGCTTAGGAGAGAAGTTCTTGGCAGATTAAAGCTTCTGTTGGAGAGAGAATCATTTCACTTTACTGTTTTGGGCCCTATTAAGTTCCTTATATTCCAGTGGTCCATATCCAATGCACACACATACACTCAGCACTACTTGAACTCAATGTTTTTGCCCTCATTCTTCTTCCTTAAAGAAGATTTGAACTTGAGAAGGATATGTGTTGGTATGGTTCATTAGGAATTGGCGGGTGACAGGGTGATGGATATGATCAAATATCCTGTGGACATGTATGAAAAGTTCAAATAATAATTTACATGTTATAAAGAAAATTATACATTTTTCAAATAAAGTATTGTCCAAGTACTATAATGATTAAAAATAGATGAGACCCAGTGAGACTAACAAATCTCTTCGTGGAGCCTGGTGATGGGGACATAAAAGTAGAGAGAGCTGAGAAATAGAATATTAGACTATCTTATCCTTTGGATCAAGAGTCCACTCAGGCCTATCTCCTTTCATGTACTTTTGGTTACTATAAACCAATAATATTTCCGTTCTTACCAAATGAATGTCTTTTGTTTGGACTGTATTTTC
The DNA here is from genome assembly GCA_902729485.2 of Mus minutoides. Classification (NCBI taxonomy): domain Eukaryota; kingdom Metazoa; phylum Chordata; class Mammalia; order Rodentia; family Muridae; genus Mus; species Mus minutoides. The sequence continues at coordinate 74,793 of LR752093.1, read as the reverse complement.
CTAGAAAACATATTCACTATGTATTCAAACCTTCACACTGATAAAAATTCAAATAATACTTGTATTAGAATGTGTTTTTTATAAGAAGAATAATATTTCTGGGCTAATATCCACTTATCAGTGAATGAATATCTAGTGACTTCTTTAGTGACTGGGTTACCTCACTAAGGATGATATCCTCCAGATACATACATTTGCCCAAGTAGTTCATAAATTCATTGTTTTTAATAGCAGAGTAGTACTCAATTGTGTAAATGAACTACATTTCTGTATCCATTCTTCTGTTGAGGGACATGTGGGTTCTTTCCAGCTTCTGGCTATTATAAATAAGGCTGCTATGAACATAGTGGAGCATGTGTCCTTGTTACCAATTGGAGCATCTTCTGGGTATATGCACAGGAGAGATATTGCTGGATCAATTGGTAGTACTATGTCCAGTTTTCTGAGGAACCGCCAGACTGATTTCCAGAGTCGTAGTGCCAGCTTGCAATCCCACCAGCAATGAAGGAGTGTTCCTCTTTCTCCACATCCTCACCAGCATCTGCTGTCCCCTAAATTTGTGATTCTAGCCCTTCTGACTGGTGTGAGGTGGAATCTCAGGGTTGCTCTGATTTGCATTTCCCTGATGATTAAGGATGTTGAACATTTTTTCAAGTGCTTCTCAGCCCTTTGGCATTCTTCAGTTGAGAATTCTTTGTTTAGCTCTGTACCCCATTTTTAATGGGGTTATTTGTATTTCTGGTGTTCAGCTTCTTCAGCTCTTTGTAAATATTGGATATTAGCCTTCTATCAGATTTAGGATTGGTAAAAATTCTTTCCCAATCCGTTGGTGGCCTTTTTGTCTTATTGACAGTATCTTTTGCTCTACAGAAGCTTTGCAATTTTATAAGGTCCCATTTGTCGATTTGTGGTCTTACAGCACAGGCCATTGCTGTTCTGTTTAGGAATTTTACCCCTGTGCCCATATCTTCAAGGTTTTCCCCACTTTCTCCTCTATAAATTTCAGTGTCTCTGGTTTTATGTGGGGGTCTTTGATCCACTTAGACTTGAGCTTTTTATAAGGAGATAGAAATGGATCAATTCACATTCGTCTATATGTTGACCTCCAGTTGTGCCATCACCATTTGTTGAAAGTGCTGTCTCTTTTCCACTGGCTGGTTTTAGCTCCCTTGTCCAAGATAAGGTGACCAAAGGTGTGTGGGTTCATTTCTGGGTCTTCAATTCTATTCCATTGGTCTACCTGTCTATCGTTGTACCAGTACCATGCAGTTTTTATCACAATTGCTCTGTGGTACACCTTGAGGTTTGGCATGGTGATTCCCCCAGAGGTTCTTTTATTGCTGAGGAGGATAGTTTTTGCTATTCTAGGTTTTTTCTTATTCCAGTTGAATTTGCAAATTGCCCTTTCTATCTCAGTGAAGAATTGAGTTGGAATTTTGATGGGGATTGCATTGAATCTGTAGGAAGTCACTTGATATGTACTCACTGATAAGTGGATATTAGCCCAGAAACCTAGAATACCATTTTCAAAACACAAGAAAATCAAGAAAGACCAACGTGTGGATACTTCATTCCTCCCTAGAATAGGGTATAAAATATCATGGAAGGAGTTGCAGAGACAAAGTTTGGAGCTAAGATGAAAGGATGGACCATCCAGAGACTGCCCTGCCCGGATGTTCCATCACATAATCAGCCACCAAATGCAGACACTACTGCATACACCAGCAGGAAATTGCTGAAAGGACCCTGATATTGCTGTCTCCTGTGAGGCTTTGACAGTCCCTGACAAATACAGAAGTGGGTGCTCACAGTCATCTATAGGGAGGAACACAGTGTCTCCAATGTAGGAGCTAGAGAGAGTACCCTAGAGCTGTAGGGGTCTGCAACCCTATAGATGGAACAATAATATGAACTAATCAGAACCCCCAGAGCTCGTGTCTCTAGCTGCATATGTATTAGAAGATGGCCTAGTTGGCCATTATTTGGAAGAAAGGCCCCTTGGTCTAGCAATCTTTATATGCCCCAGTACAGGGGAATGCCAGAGCCAAGAAGTGGGAGTGGGTGGGTACAGGTGCAGGGCGGGGGGTGGGTATAGAGGATTTATGGGATAGCACTTGAAATGTATATGAAGAATATATCTAATAAAAAAGGAAAAAAAAGAAAAATAATATTTGTCTAAGTTGTCTAAGACTGAAAAAAATTGCTTTCATTCTTCCCTAAACCACAATCAGTCAATGCAACTATAAGAAACAAGTTTTCAGTTCTTCAGCCTCTTTTTAAAACTCTTTTTTATCACACACACATACACACACACACACACACACACACACACACACACACACACACAATCAATCAATTTCCTACAAGCATATTAACTGTGGTAACCCATTTCAAGTTTATGGGGTTAAAAAAAAAGATGTTTCTCAAAGTTCTCAGAACAAGTTATATATTAGGTTGTATTTATTGAAAATCTTACAGTAGGAGAATTGATTATACTCTTGCTTTTCAGGAATAAAACATGTAGAAATAAACTGTCAAAATATTTTAAAAAGTAATTTATACAGTGAATTTATGATAATGTCTTTATATTTACAATAATTAGGAAGCATTAATCATATTCTTTATTTTTATTAATATTCAATATATATATATATATATATATATATATATATATATAAAGGACATTTAATGTCTAATAAACATTTATAATTAAATATTCTACATAGAAGAGTTATGAACTCTAGATTTTTTCACAATCATGTACCAGGAAATGCTATGTATGCTAAGCATGGTGAGGCATAGCTTTGATCCCAGTGTTTAAGGGACAAGAGGCAGGTAGTCACCTGTAAGTTTAGAACTAGCATGACCTCTATGGGAAGTGGCAGGCCAGCATGCATACATAATGAGACTTTGTCTTTAAGAATATCTATGTATATGTAGGAACATATGCACATGCAAAAATTTGTGCATAAATGTGTTTATCTATGCAAATTGAGTTGAACTTTTCCTTTGGGGTGCTCTAGATGGTATTCTGAACTATCAAACTTATGAATTTAGGTAGCAATGAGGAGCACTGCAGCTGTGAGACTTCTCATGCCTTGTAGAACAGAAAGGCAAATTAACATACAGATATTATAGAAAGCTAATCTTAATCTAATCTGAGTATTCTTCACTACAACTTCTCTAAACAATATTTCCTTAAAAAAATATTGTGGAGACCTCTGTCTCAGCCTGGATAGACAGACCATTCCCAGGAAGTTCCTAGATTGGTGCCATATGGCACTGGTCAGTGGGGAATAGTATTCCTGAGTTGACTCCAGATCTAGTTGCCACTAAGATGAGCAAGTATATGATAAAGTGATGGAAGAGAAAGAGAACCAGAAGGATTTGTGCACAATGAAGAGAGGTGGAACCAGAGTTTCAAAGGTAGTGAAGAAGAGCCTGATGTGAGTAGCAGGTAATTCCAACTAAGGTCATGGTGAGGGTGAGGGACAAGTCTGGATCTATGGCCCTGAAGCACAGGGGTTTCATTACCACAAAAGGCTGGGCAGATATCTCTGAATAGTCTACAACCTGGGACCAAGTTGATGTATGAGGACTGTTCAGAGCTTGCCCCATCCATGTCTGGGCATCTTGGGAGATCTAGCCCTGCACATTTTAGCAGAAGGACTGGGTCGACTCCTAACCAGGTGCAACACTCTGGAGAGCAGGCCCTGCACCTTGCTGGGCAGCATAGTATAACTGAGGCTTGTGGCAGGGCAGTAGGTGAGCCACACCAAGGCCATGATCATTGGAGAAATGGCCTCACCACTTTTGTACCATGTGGTGGTGTGGGTGAGTTGGAGTGGCCCCTTGCCACTTGAAGCAGGCAGGCAAGCTGGACCCAAGGTAATGAGAACAGGAGAACTGCCTCTATCTCTTGTTGGCTGCAACAGTGGGAGAGCAAACCAGGGTAGTCCTGGAGAGCTGGAGGGCTAACTAACTCTACTACCACCCAGGTCCAGATCCAGGGCTTTTATTTTGGACCACACCAACATCTACCCCATCTATGAACTGCTGAAACATGTGAAGGTGCTAGTCCTGCAGATTCAAAGCTGTAAGTTTTCCATGACACAGGGCAACAACAGGATATAGAAGAGTCTTGGTGAGGATACAATATTGTTATATTGATAGTGTAGCAGAAGCCAGAGGCCTTGGAACAGACCAATGACTTATTGCAATGAACATTTACAAGTAAAGAAGTGTCTGCAAAAGGGTGTCTTGTGTGACACATTGTGATAAACTATGGCTTCCAGAAGGAGTTTTCTTTTGTGTGGGAAGTTGCATGTGTGACAAGTAGGTGCAAAGGAATAGAAAATGTGTGGTACTGTTGTATGATGCGAGACTTACAACAAATTAAGTTACATAAAAATATTTGCTGCTTAAGAAGCTAACTGACAATTAAAAATGTCATAAAAACTTAAGCAAAGATGTTGTATATAAAACAAACTTGCAAATCCATGGAGAGGTACATGCACATATAGGCTCATTTTGAACAGCAGAATTATTTGTTCTCATTTTCATCCATATGCACAAATTCATGTAATCAAATCTTACTAATTTATTTTAGGATTTAAATATAACAGCCTATTGTTCCCCCACTAATTGTCTTACTTGAAAAGAAGACATCTCTTAAGAACAGAATGTTCTTTGACAGAAAAAAAATGAAATTTCAAGAAAGAAAATAAACTCAAGTCAAATGCATTAATCTCATAGACTTAACTAACAAACTTATGCCACAGCTTTCTTTGACAGAAACTGATGGTTTCTGAACTGCAGTATTTGGCATATCCTTTCTCCCTTTTATAAGTCTCTTCTGCCTGTTAGAGTGCCAGAAAAATCACAAAACTTTGGCCCTAGTTTTTAAGACAGTGACAAATCTTTCTTAGTTCTGCTTGTACTAAGATAAAATGTGTTCCATTAATGTCAGTAGTAGAAAGTCAGTTTTCTTCTTTAAGTACCAGAACACTGTGGTTGAGCCTCATTCCTTTATTTCATCTCCCACAGACTGTAAAATGAAAATATGGATGCAGTGAAATGCACAAGTTGAGAAACAGAATAACATGTCACTGTACTGAGTGCAAGATTTAGAGATTTTCTCACAAATGTAAAAATCTGATTTCTTTCAAGTTAGATAAATATAGCTGATGTTATCAATCTGAGAGCTTAACAGTGACTTCATTTATTCAAGTGCCCAATAATTCAGTAAACCTACATCAGTAGGGTTTTCATCTTACATGTTTTGAGATCAATACATCTAGAAAAATTTCAAGTCATATTGAAATTATGAAAATGTATTGTCATAACACAGAATTAATTCAATCTCAATGGTAAAGTTGGATAAATTCTAGAATGTTCAATGGGTAAGTTGATCATATCAAATTGTTCAATACTGGGCCATTTGATTCAGCTTTATACTGATAAAATGTTCATTATTGATCTAAAGTATAAGTTTCTGTGAATACTACACCCCCCAGAATTATTTTGTACTCCGTTATCTATTTTTAAGGCAAAGAAGGATTATTACTTATACTTTATGCAAGTTTTCTTTATACTCCTGCTCTTTTAATTAGCAAATTATTTTGTTTTTCAGGTAACAGAAATAGTCAATGAGTATGAATTTTCACTACATAGTGCCTTTCAAATTTCTTGTGAGGTGTATATGAGGATATTATATTTTTAAACTTTATTTGCCACAACTTTGTAAATTCCTTGAATTATTTTTATTTCCTTCATGTGAATGTTCATAGGATTAGCTACCTGGGACCTCAAGAAACTGAAAATCTTCTGTAAGGCAAAGAATATAAAACAAAGGACATAAGACATAAGACAAATGGGCAACCTTCAGATTGGGCAAAAATGTACGCTTACCTCACATTCAGTAGAGGTCTAATATCCAAATTTTATAAAGAACTCAAGATGCTAATCAGCAAAAATTCCAAACAACCCCATCAAAAAATTGGGTATGGAACTAAACCAGAGATTTCACAACTGAAGAATCTCGAATGACTGAGAAGCACCTAAAGAAATGTTCAAAGTTCTTACTGATCAGAAAAATGCAAATCAAAATAACCCTGAGATTCCTCCTAACACCAATCAGAATGGCTAAGATCAAAACTTCAGGTGACAATACTTTTTAGTGAGGATGTGGAAAAAGAGGAACACTCCTCGATTGCTGGTGGGATGGCAAACTGGTACAACAACTCTGCAAATCAATCTGGCGGTTCCTCAGAAAATTGGAAATAGGTCTACCTGAATACCTATCTATACCACTCTTGGGGATATACCCAAAAGATGCCCCATTGTGCCACAGAGACATGTGTTCCACTATGTTCACAGTGGCCTTATTTGTGATAACCAGAAGCTAAAAACAACCTACATGTCCCACGAAAGAAGAATGGATAGAGAAAATGTGGTTCATTTATACAATAGAATACTACTCAACTATTAAGAATGAGGACATCCTGAGTTTGGCAGGCAACTGGATGGAACTAGAAAAAATCATCCTGAGTGAGGTAACTAAGGCCCAAAAGGACATGCACAGAATGTACTCACTAATAAGTGGATATTAGCCAAAAAAAAAAAAAAAAAAAAAAAGTAGAGAGATACAGCCAGCCCACAGAACTCAAAATGTTCAACAAGCTGAAGCGCCCAAGTGAGGACTCCTCAGTTTCTCTTGGGAGGGAGAAGAAATCAATCACATGTGGGGAAGAAGGGAAGGACCTGAGAGGGAAAGTGGATGGGGTAGAGGAGTGATAAGAAGACGGGAACCTGATCTAATATTGGGTGAGGGAAAAGGACTGAAGCCCTGAGGGCCAGCAGAAAGAATGGCAACAAGAAACCTCGGGAGGTAGGAGGTTGGGGGCACCCCCAGAATGTACCAGAGACCTGGAAAGTAAGAGACTCTCAGGGCTCAAATGGAAGAACCTTAGATGAAATGTCCTGCAGTACGGAGAGGGAACTTATAGAGACCACTTCCAACAAGAAGACAGAGCATCAAATGAGAGTGGGTATTGCCATCCCACAATTAAAACTCTGACCTACAATTTTTCCTGTCTGAAAGAATTACAGGGTGGAATTGGAAAAAACTCAGAGGAAAGGAAGGTGCAGCGAGAGACCCAAAGTGGGACCCAGCTCATTGGGAGGTCCCAAGGCCTGACAATATTACTGAGGTTATGGAGCACGCAATAAAAGGCACCTAGCATGACCTCACTCTAGAATACCAACAAGCAGCTAGAAGAGTCAGATGCAGATATTTACACCTAACCAATGGACAGAAGCAGCTAACCCCTGTTATTGAATTAGGGAAGACTGATAGAAGCTGAGGAGATGGTCAACCCTGTAGGAAGACCAGCAGTCTTAATTAATCTTGACCCTCAATATCTCTCAAACACTGGATTACCAAACAGGCAGCATACACCAGCTGATATGAGGCCCCCAACACACATACAGTAGAGCACTGACTACTGGTTCTGTGTTTATTCAGAGATGATGCACCTAACCCTCAAGAGACTGGAGGCCCCTGGGAGTTTAGAGGTCTCATTGGGTTGTAGGTGGGAACATCCAAGTGGAAGCAGGGGTGTGGGGAGGAGGTATGGGATGTGGAACAGTCAGAGGGTCGACAGCAGGATGAGGGATAAAATATGGTGTAAAATATAAACAAATTAATTTTTAAAAAAGAAAAGGAAATGAACTCTGTGTGGTAAGAAAAGAGGAGATGGATATACAGAAAAATATTTCAGTGGGTAGTCTAATCACAGAAAAGTCAAAGCAATTAAAAGTTAAACATCACCATCAAAAAAAAAAGAACAAAAAAGAAAGAAAGAAAAAAAAAAAAAAGAAATGGATGTAGGATGGGAGCCATTTTCTCATTTTTCACCCTGTGGGGTGTTTCCTGAGTAGAACATTGATTCTCCTACTCTCTTTTAAGAAGCCAAACAATACCCACTGACTTTTGTCACTTTGTAATTTTATAACCACTAAGAGAATGAAAGGTGTTGAGAGAATTGACAAGCTTAGAGATGAAAACATTCACATCTTTACAATGTTTAAAAAGCAGATGGAGGGGAAAAAAAACCTAAATAAATATTCTTTAGTTTCTTGTCATTGATGTAACTTAGTTTTGATCATAGGTTGTATATGATTGAAACTTTCTATCTATATTTTTATTTGCACCTTTTACTTAAATGTTTGTATTGATAAGGCATGAAAACATGAATTCAAGTTCTGCCTTATTTTTGCTGTACCCCTTCTCCAACTGAATATGACTTTTTTTACTTTTTTTGGAAATAGTGAACCATGCCATTCTCCTGTCAGAAGAAAATTGTCAGAAGCAACCTGCACCGAGCCTAGGATAAACTTCTTTCAGGTGCTCTGTCTTTTTAAAAGTGTGTGCTTTGGAAGTTGCAGATTTAAGACTTCTATCACTCAAATTTAATCTATATCTATCTAGAAAATGTTTATGAAGATAGGGAAGAAATCTTTAGAACCTATGCCAGAGTTACAACTAAAGTTATTATTATGTCGACTTTAAAAATGTATAAAAGTTTTTTACCTTTGTTTTAAATAATATTCTTCTCACTTATTAGCTACCCATTTTCCCCCACAGGGCAGCTGTAAGGCAATTTGTGTATTAATGTATACATTTGTAACAATGTTTTGCACATGTGAGTATGTTATATATAGATTTATTATTCTTTTCTTTATGACATATGCCTTCTCTTCATTTTTAATGTTGCATATTGTTTTGTTTGTAATCTTTTATACATCACTTATGTGTATCTTCATTAATTCTTGTCATTTAATATTTTAAATGATGTTTTAAATGAATAAAAATATAGATATGCGATTGTTTCCCTCTCTAATCCTCACGCAACTAAATTTCATAAAGCTATTGTGAATAATTAAAAGCCAAATTACCAAATACATTTGTTCAATTTAAGCATTGGTGGGCTTTCCTAATTACTATCAATACATGTTGCATCATTTGTGTTCTTAATTCGTGTTCTTAATTCGTGTTCTTATTAAAAGCCTATTTCTCATTTCTTTAATTAAAAAAATATAGTTAAATAAAATAGCATCATTATCATCATCAACAACAAAACATTTATTTAGCTTTAAACTTGATAGGGGGAAATTATTTTTCATATTTATTTTAGCTTTCTTTCTTTTGAGAGGTTTACTTCTTTTAAAATGACCATTACCAAATTTCTGCTCAGAATCATGCCTTTGATCTTTTATTACGTTGTTATTCTTTGGATGGCTTGAAAAAAATTATAAAATCTTTATATAAGCAAAAATAATTAGGTATTTTTCAGATTGTATATGGTAAAATATGCTAAATTTTAGTCTTTTACTTGATACACTGAAGTTTTTGAAGGGGCTTCCCCTTTCTTAGATGTGTAAGCAATTGTTCAGAGATACATGATGAAACTGAAAATAAATAGTGCCCAAAGCAGCCTTACTTTCAAATTAAAGAAAATAGCTTGTTGTTTCTTCTACTGAATTATTCTTTTAAATTTTTCAAAAGGATGGGCTGGTCCTTAAGAAAACTTAGGATAAGGGGATGGATAGAAAAAGGAGAGATGTTGAACAAAGGTATAAAGTGTAAATTATTCAGTTTCCATTAATATGTGTGATGATGGCAGTCATATGATATTGTATATTACACAATTGCTAAAAGAATATTTTTAATGGTTTGATGAATTGGCACATCAATGAAAATACAATTTTATTTTTTTTAACCTCAGTGAAAACACATGTAATTTATTCGTGAGTCATATATGAGTGATCATGGCCTTAGGAGAGAGTTTCAGTTCATCCCAAATATCATTTACTAACAAGGTAACAGGTCAATAAAATGTCATTTACTAACAAGGTAACAGGTCAATAAAAGAAAATAGAAAATCATCAATTAAAACACTTTTCAAAAATGTAGTTAGGAACTTGTAGTGGTATGTCCTCTCCACATTCTAAAACTGTCACTTTATCTTACGGAAGTTCATTGTAAAAAGTAGTTATTTTCTCTTTTTCCTTTGTAAAAAATCATTCCTTTTTCAGACACAAATCCTGGTCATCACCCCCTTCCCTCCTCCTTGCACTCACTTCTGACAGTCCTTTTCCCAGGTGTACCTTCAGTGTTCCTAAAGAAACTGTGACATCATACAAACATGGCATAAAAATATTTAATAAAGCCAGGCATAAACCCTTATATTAAAGCTGGATAAGGGAGCATAGTAGGAGACAAATGGTCTTAGAAAGGTGCAAAAGTACCAGAGATAATATGAACACCGACTGTTGCGTAAAATTCCTGGAAATGAAGAGTGAGATGCTAATGAGGGTTCCTGGTTAAGGTAGTGGTTCTTTTCTGTGTTAGATTTTGGGATTATAATATTATTAGAATATTTCCCATTTATTTTTCCTCCCTATAGACTCTCCCATTTATAATCCTTACTCTCTTTCAAAATCATAATTGATTTTTAAAATTGTTATTACATATATACAGTACATACATATTATGTTTACATTATATATGTTACACAATACATAGTACTAAATATATAATTACAAGTAGATTATTTGTATACTATTGTATTCAAAGGTATTATTGTATAATAATAGTATTATTACTTATATGTATATGTGTTCAGAGCTGACCACTTAGTATTGCATAACAAAGTAGTATACTCTTCCTTGAGGAAGACTATTTTTCCCACCCTCAGCACTCTTTAGTTGTGTGAGTTACTTATAGTTCTTTGTCTATGGTTTAGGTCTCATAGTGTCCCCAATCCACTAAACAAATCTGTTAGTTTTCCCCATGTTCAGGTCATCTTTATACAGTTATAGTAGTGACACCTGAGGGATGTAGTTTCAGACACTTATAGGGCATTCACTCTTAGAGTAAACTTTAGGTTCTTCGGCTTTTAAACCCTTTTCCACAATGATCTCTGGGTCTTAGATGTCACAAATGGGAGTGGATTTCACAACTTTTCATTTTTATTGGTAATGGTTTAATGTAATTATCTCCCATTACAAAGATAATTTGCCTCAGCTAAAAGTGAAAGATATAGTTATCTATGGCTATTAGGACAAATATTAAAATATAGTTAGAAATTATGTTGGTTTATCAATGTGTTGAAAGATACATTTCTTCAAAGAGCTATGATTTCAGTAGCCCTAAGAAACCTGTTGTGTAGATTTCCAGCAACAGATATGATTTGTATGGTGAATAGGTATTACCTTCTGTTAGAGGGCTTTCAGTTACTTCCAACTTAGTGTGCTACCACTGCACACACAAGATTATTATATTATACTGATTCTTGTAGAGGTTTGTAGGTTTGAGAGCTGAGTAAGTCTGCTGTTGCTCCATTTCTTTGAAAGCTTATATGAGAACTTCTGTTGTCATGAAAGTCAGTGATGAGAGCAGGATTCTTTACAGGAACTTTCCTTTAGTGTTGATCATATTAATGAGATTAACAATTTTTTCTACAATGCATAAATACATCATATCATATTATTCACTATAAATCTACGCAATAGATTTTGTTATGTGTAAGTTATCAAAAACATATTACTATGTCCAGAATTCATCTTATAACCAATACAATTTAATTTCTTACCTCTATAATTTCCATGCCACCAGAAAACTAAACTGTATTTAGAATANATGAGATTAACAATTTTTTCTACAATGCATAAATACATCATATCATATTATTCACTATAAATCTACGCAATAGATTTTGTTATGTGTAAGTTATCAAAAACATATTACTATGTCCAGAATTCATCTTATAACCAATACAATTTAATTTCTTACCTCTATAATTTCCATGCCACCAGAAAACTAAACTGTATTTAGAATAGGTGTTGTAATACATAAAACCCTTAACTAATTGTGTTATCGTTCAATTTTTATATTATATATTTATTAGATATTTTCTTAATTTACATTTCCAATGCCATCCAGAAAGTTCCCTATACCTTCCCCTGCCCTGCTCCCCTACCCACCCACTCCCACTTCTTGGCCCTGGTGTTCCCCTGTATAAGGGCATATAGAGTATGCTATACCATGGGACCCCTCTTATGGATGATGGCAGACTAGGCCATCTTCTAATACATATGCAGCTAGAGACACGAGCTCTGGAGTTTCTGGCTAGTTCATATTGTTGTTCCTCTTATAGGATTACAGACCCCTTCAACTCCTGGGGTACTTTCTCTACTTCTCCATTGGGGACCCTGTGTTCCATCATATAGATGACTGTGAGCATCCACTTCTATATTTACCAGGCACTGGCATAGCCTCATATAAGACAGTTATATCTGGGTCCCTTCAGCAAACTATTGTTGTCATATGCAATGGTGTCTGGGTTTGGTGACTGATTATGGGATGGATCCCCAGGCCGGGTAGTCTCTGGATAGTCCATCCTTTTTTCTTAGCTCCAAACTTTGTCTCTGTAACTCCTTTCAGGGGTATTTTGTTCCCTATTCTAAGGAGGAATGAAGTATCCACATGCTGGTCTTCCTTCTTGATTTTCTTTTCTTCTTCAAATTGTATCTTGGGTATTCTAAGATTCTGTGCTAATATCCGCTTATCAGTGAGTGCATATCTAGTGACTTCTTTAGTGACTGGGTTACCTCACTAAGGATGATATCCTCCAGATACATCCGTTTGCCCAAGTAGTTCATAAATTCATTGTTTTTAATACCAGAGTAGTACTCAATTGTATAAATGAACTACATTTCTGTATCCATTCCTCTGTTGAGAAACATGTGGGTTCTTTCCAGCTTCTGGCTGTTATAAATAAGGCTGCTATGAACATAGTGGAACATGTGTCCTTGTTACCAGTTGGAACATCTTCTGAGTAAATGCCCAGGAAAGGTATTGCTGGATCTTTCGGTAGTACTATGTCCAATTTTCTGAGAAAACACCAGACTGATTTCCAGAGTGGTTGTACAAGCTTGAAATCCTACCAGCAATGGAGGAGTGTTCCTCTTTCTCCACATCCTTGCCAGCATCTGCTGACACCTGAATATTTGATCTTAGTCATTCTGACTGGTGTGAGGTGGAATCTCAAGGTTGTTTTGATTTGCATTTCCTTGATGTTTAAGGATGTTGAACATTTTTTCAGGTGCTTCTTGTCCATTCCGTATTCATCAGTTGAGAATTTTTGTTTAGCTCTGTACCCCATTTCTTTCTTTTTTTTTCAATTTTTATTAGATATTTTCTTCATTTACTTATCCAGAAAGTTCCCTATACCCTCCACCATTCCCGCCCTGCTCCCCTACCCACCCACTCCCACATCTTGGCCCTCGGGGTCCCCTGTACTGGGGCATATAAAGTCTGCATGACCAAGGGGCCTTTCTTCCCAATGATGGCCAACTAGGCCATCTTCTTCTTTATATGCAGCTAGAGACATGAGCTCTGGGGGTACTAGTTAGTTCATGTTATTTTTCGACCTATAGGGTTGAAGACCCCTTCAGCTCCTTGGGTACTTTCTCTTGCTCCTTCCTTGGGAATCCTGTGTTCAATCTAATAGCTGACTGTGAGCATCCACTTCCGTGTTTGCCAGGCACTGGTATAGTCTCCCACAAGACAGCTATATCAGGGCCCTTTCAGCACTATCTTGCTGGCATATGCAATCGTGACTATGTTTGGTGGCTGATTATGGGATGGATCCCTGGCAGCCGCAGTCACTGGTTGGTCCATCCTTTGGATTCAGCTTCACACATGATCTCTGTAACTCCTTCAATGTGTGCTTTGTTCTTAATTTTAGGAAGGCGCGAAGTGTCCACATTTTGATCTTCATTCTTCTTGAGTTTCGTGTGTTTAGTAAATTGTATCTTGGGTAGTCTAGGTTTATGGTCTAATATCCACATCTCAGTGAGTACATGTTATGTGAGTTCTTTTGTGATTGGATTACCTCACTCAGGATGATGCCCTCCAGATCCATCCATTTGCCTAGGAATTTCATATATTCATTGTTTTTAATAGCTGAGTAGTACTCCATTTTGTAAATGTACCAAATTTTTTGTATCCATTCCTCTGTTGAGGGACATCTGGGTTCTTTCCAGCTTCTGGCTATAATGAATAAGGCTGCTATGAACATAGTGGAACATGTGTCCTTATTACCAGATGGAACATCTTCTGTATATATGCCCTGTAGAGGTATTGCAGGATCTTCTGGTAGTACTATGTCCAATTTTCTGAGGAACCGCCAGACTGATTTCCAGAGTGGTTGAACAAGCTTGCAGTCCCACCAAAATGGAAGAGTGTTCCCCTTTCTCCACATCCACGCCAGCATCTGCTGTCACCTGAATTTTTGATCTTAGCCATTCTTACTGGTGTGAGGTCGAATCTTGTTTTGATTTGCATTTCCCTGATGATTAAGGATGTTGAACATTTTTTCATGTGCTTCTCAGCCATTCTGTATTCCTCAGTTAAGAATTCTTTGTTTAACTCTGTGCCCTACTTTTTAATGGGGATATTTGTACCCTATTTTTAATGGGGTTGATTTTCTGGAGTCTAGCTTCTTGAGCTCTTTGTAATACTGGATATTAGTCTCTTATCAGATTTAGGATTGGCAAAAATCTTTCCCAATCTGTCCGTGGCCTTTTTGTCTTATTGACAGTGTCTTTTGCCTTACAGAAGCTTTTCAATTTGTCAATTTTGTCAATTCTTGATCTTACAGCACAAGCCATTGCTGTTCTGTTTAGGAATTTTTCCCCTGTGCCCATACTTTTATGTATAAAGAAGTTTTGCCTGAAGGTATATTTTTGTGCCATGTGCTTTTCTGATACCACCAAAGGACACATATTTCAACATTTCCCTGGGACTAATGTTACAAATGGTTGCTAGTTCTAAATGGTTGCTAGATATCAATTCTATGTCTACTGGAAGAACTTCTGTTATTCTGACTACTCCATCCCCAATTCTTACTATCTGAATTCTGTTGACTCTGACAGACACACCCATAGCTCAAATAAACTTTAAAAGAAGAGAGAATAGAAGCTACTGGTATTTAACTCTGAACTTAACAATACAGTGTAAATCAAATTATTTGCATGGATTTTGCTTACGTTTATAAAGATAGTAGTGAAAATATTAATTTACAAATTCTTGTATTCCAGAAAGAACTATGATTCAAACTCTATCTTCTCTGAAGTTGCAGTAAAAGTTTTGATTTAGTGTATATATATATATATATATATATATATATATATATATATATATATGAGACTCTGAATGAATAAATAATGATCAATAGAAAGAAGTACAATGTTAGATCCACCCATGACACAGAATATTAAGAGACCATTATTACAGAAAGATCTTCATTGTCAAGCTGTCCATATACATACTATTCACATTTGCATGTGTTAAAGAAAGTTTAGATTGCAAGATAAGTAGGTAAAAATGTGAAGGTCACCTCTATTATCTTTCGAAGTAATTGTCAGGAGTTTTGAATAAAAGTCTAACTATGTGACTTGCAGATATTCTTAACTATATTTTGGCAACTTTGCCCTACTTTCTTTTAATAAAGAATGGCAAACCCATGTTATTTAAAGTGTCATGTATTAATTGGTTATGAAAAATGCTCAGGGACTTGCCCTAGACCTCACAGTTACCTAGTGTGGCAATCACATCCTGCCCTAACTGTTTTTTAACAATTAAAATATGGATCTTTCTAGCACTTTTCATATAGAGAGAACATGTGATAGCTCATGGGTAGCTCAGATCATAACAACACAAAAAGATTCCTAGAGTCACTTAGTTTTCAGTGCCAGAGGCTTTTTTGATGAAAGGTTTGGAAAATATTAAAAAAAAAGTATTATTTTGAAATGAGAAATGATATCACTGGTAAAATGATAAATAGACCTATAAAATGGAGGAAAACAATTGCTCTCATTGTTTGACAGCACATTGATAGCAATACTTAGTATAATTAGGATGATTTATAATGTCAAATGGAATATAAATTTGTACAAGCTTATTAGGAAAATAATTCTCAGTTTTATAGTTGTTTATCAATATGTCTGAATAATCATTATTATAAGGATCAGATTTCACCAAGGCATATTCCATAATGTTAAATCAGGAAAGAAACAAATATTTTAGTCTCTGAAAAGTATTTTTAAATCTTATTATAAAAAGAATTTGTGAAGAAAAGGAGCAACTTCACATATTTAAAAATACTTTAGAAACATTAAACCAATTTATCCTCTACATTTCTAGTCACAGGAGCTTAATAAAATGAAAATTTCTTTTTTTTTAAAGCCTTTAATTGGTTATCTTTCAACAGTCACTGAACCTTCTACATTAAAGCAGTCTTTGTGTGCAGCTCTTATGATGGCGATCACCTCTAGTCTTAGACCTTGGCATTCTCCATATTTCTTTGTTCTATACAGGTTCTTGTCATGAATTAATTTAAATATGCACTTTTAAAAACAGTATTGTTATTAACTTTCATAATTTCATACAACATATTTTAATCTTTTTCACCCCTTTCCCAATTCCTCACAAATTTTCCTACCTACTTAACCTATCTAACCTTAGGTTCTTTCTACATATTAAAAAAGAAAGAAAGTAAAAAAGGGAAAAAACAAAAAAACAAAGGAAGTACAATTTGTCTTGTTTAAATATTATTGTGGGGAAAACTGATTTATGACTGATTTACCAGAGACCATACATTTAATGCAAACTTATCTTTTTCCTGTCTCCCCTAGCAAGTAATAAATAAATGCCAATAGTTCCTAAGCTAGAAATTGGTCTTAATGGCACTTTCTTCTTTTAATGCTGAAATTCTGAATGGCTTGAGTTTGTGCAGGTCTTTGTCGCTGTGTCTTAGTAGCTGTACATTCACATGCACACTTATCTCTTTATTTCTTGACTAGATTCCTTGAAATCATCCACCAGTTTTGGCTTGTGCAATTTATTTGGCCCTTCTCTGAAGAAGATCACTGAGTATTGAGGGCTGGGGTGTGATATAGAAGTTTTCTTTAGTGAGGAACATGCTTCAATTTCTTTTTTTTTTTTTTTTTTTTTTTTTTTTTTTTTTTTTTTTTTTTTTTTTTTTTTTTTTTTTTTTTTTTTTTTGGTCATCTAGGCCAGTTAAAGGTCTCTAGGTTAATTGTCTTAATATGATCCTTTTTTTTAATTTTTAAGATACTTTCTTTATTTACATTTCAAATGCTATCCTGAAAGTTCCCTATACCCTCCCCTTGCCCTTCTCCCTTACCCCAGGGGATGCTCATAGTCATCTATAGGATATGATCCTTTTTTATTATTCTTGCTCCCTCTATAAATGCCAGTTTTCTATGTCAATATTCACTCTCATTTATCACGTCTAAGTTCTCTTAGTCATTTATCCTTTGATAGCATCTAATATTGAGTATATTTTATATTTCTGGCACTATGCTATGTGCAGAGAGTACAAAACTGAGAAAAAAGTAGTCTCTTTGTTCCTGATCCTGCTATTTGATAAGACAAAAAGCAGCATGAACAGAGGGAGTTGTAAAAATTATGATTTTACACAGTGCTATTTCTTAAAAAGGTAATTTTTCATGAGTAAATTTTCAACTCAAGAATATTTCTGTATTAGAAGGAAACAAGTCAATTGCTCAGTACTGTATTTTTATTTAATAAATGTGTGTTCATTTGAATGAATCTAAGTATTCATTTATTTCTATTTATCTAGCTTTTATTTGCAACTTTCTCAACATCATAGGAATGAATATTAATAAATGAAATCAAACCTGGTTGACTTGATCATTACAGTTCATGTATGAAAATAATAAAAACAAAAACACCAAATACCTAAGAATTATTTATCAATTTTTATTCCATTTAAGTCATATACAAATCATATAAAGTATTTTGTTATAATTTTTATGATTATTATTCATATAAATAATCTTATAAATTAAATGAAACTTTATAACAGCATATTTATCATTACACAGTGTACAGATTTAGGTACTTACATAATTTTGACATATGTGATTTTCTTTGCAAAGCATATATTCTTGGATGGTAATTTAAAATCAATATATATGCATTCTTACAAAACATTGATTTTTTTCATGAATCTTATTAAAGAAATTAAATGTGGTATGCTGCACTTACATATCTGGGTTTACATGGGGATGCCAAAGTCAGTGGTTGGTGTTCCTTTCTATTTCCCTCTACATTGTTTTGAAAGGTCTCTTACTGATTTTATAGATTTTCAATTTGGCTAAGCTAGTTAACATGCCAAATCATGGGATGCTTCAGTCTCTTTCCCAATCTCTGAGGTTACAAACACATGTCCATTCCTGATATTTATTTTAGTGTTAGATATTAAAATATAAATCCTTATGTTAATACAGCAAGGACTTCATTGGTGTTTCTCCTCACTTCTACAGTGTTTTAAATAAGGTAGTGTTAGAAAATAAATACTCATGTTTCCTCCAAAAGAATGATACAGATTTGACTTATTGCATGCATATTAACATTTTATAATTTATAAGATAAATTTTATATGAATTCCAGTATCCTTTTGCTATTAGTATTACTCATTCTTAAGCCTGTATCTGAGCTTGGTATACAACATTATTGGACATTTACTAAAAGTTTGTGGGTGTGTTATTAATCTGTGTCCAAATAATGTCCATTATTTCATTGGATTATTTTCAAAGAATGTTATCCAGATGAAAGACACATAATTGAAATCTTGATGTGATGGCTTACATGAGCAATCCAAGTACTTTGGAGGTGGAGTGAGGAAGATTAGAAGATCAAAGTCATTTTGGCTAGGTAGTGAATTTAAGGTTCACCTGTACTCATATACAGTGTCCCAATCTTCCACCTCCTTTAAGAAAATGAAAACAAAACAAAAAAGGAAATATATTTTAACTTAGCTTTGATTCTACTTTGACTTGGTGAAGTTATCCTCATTGGAATATTTTCCAATAGATATTTTGAGTGTATCATTTATCTAAAGTGTTTTATTCCTGTGAATGTGAGCTGAAGTTTGATATTTTCATATAAGGACTACATAATTCTTATCAAAATATTCTCTCATTAGAATAAGGAAACAGTTTGTAGAACAAAAGGGAAGTATGATAAACTTTGCATTTCATAAGGGATTAACATTTAGTACATTATCAAAATGCAAAGGTTTAAACAAACAGAAAAAAATCAAAGCAACCACAGAAGCAAGGGAACTGAATATTTCCCATATATAATATATTATATAGCTATATAATATAAAAATCTAATTAATGTATAAAAATGTTGAATATCCTTATCTACTCCAAAATGATCAATTAAGGCTACAGAGAAAGTACATCTCCTTCCAGCAAGTTTGGCTTATCAAGGAAACAACAGTCATTGTAAAATAATGTGTACACAGTGGTCTGCACACTATGAACACCAGTATAGAGGTTCCTGAAGGTAGGGTGGGGAAGAATTTTTCTGATACATAAAATCATGTCCTCAGGTGCATGCATGTGTGTGTGTATGTGCACACACACACACACACACACACACACACACACACACACATACACACACACACACACACATGCACACACACCAAGAATGTCAAGAGAAATGGAAGCATTAGCTAGGGAAAAGAAAAGAGAAGATGCGGGATGGAAGTAGTAAAGGAGTGAAGTTGGATGAGACAGAGAATATACCATGTGAGTGATCTCACTTACAAACATATACAAGCTGATTCAATTGAACGCAATATAATAAAAAATAAAATTGGGAGAGAGATGGGAGGATTGTACATTAATAAGTCTATGATTTTATTTACAGCAAGTTGTGAAAATGTAATCTAAGTGTCGTGAAGCAAGTTGTATTTTATGAGGGGAGAGGGGAGATGATCAAATGGAGTTATGTTACTAAAACAATAAAGGAATATGTTTCAGACGAGAGACCTGTTTACTATTTTGCTTTGAGAGATGATTTAATGGGTAATTGTTGTATATTTTGAATATCTGTGACTCAATCCATGTAAATTATAATCTAACTAGTTCCCAGACATTTTCTAGAAACACATAGATTTGACAGTACCAATTTAGATGCTAGTCATGATACTTATTTAAAAAAGGATGAAGACAGATAACCCACTTGTACAACTTCATTAGCTTCATTGGCTCTGGAGTACAAATTTTTTGCACTTGTACAAAATAATTTTTTCTGTGTTAAAATTATTCATTAAACTAGAGACTATATACCAATAGCACAAATTTAATCAGTGTAATCACACATTTGGTCCTGTAAACAACTGTTTATGTATTTTTAAAATACCTAATGATGTGTTTTTAAGTATGTTTATAAATTGGCTTGATATGCTAAGTTTTTTAAGTGAAAATTAACTTAATATGATGACAGATATGTTAATATAATAGACATAATATGCACCAGGGACTATTCTAATGCAGAAATATTTCTGAAAAGAATATTTCAGCATTTTGTTATTCAAGTAAAATATAGAATTTGTAATTATAAATATTTTCTGGAGTGAGGATATCACTGTTAATGCTGGTAATGGTCCTGGTAAGGTGACCAATTAGTAACCTAGCATTCAGAATGAGGAGATGAGGATCTGACAAGGGTAGCTCTAAGTTTGAGTCAAACAGATAAGCACTGGACATATTTTATATGGAGATTAAGTGAACTTCTTTATATAATGCAGGAAAAGTGAATGGGAACAAACTTTCTAAGTCCTGGTACTTGAATAGTGAAGATGAAAGAAAAACAATAAAATCAAGAACCTTATAGGCTGTTGTCTATCTTGTATTTAGTACGTTCATTATTCATTGGAATCAGCATAACATTTGCTGAGCCTAGATTTAGGAACAAGAGAACTGGAACAAACTTTTGAAATATTATATATAACTTAAAATAATTTATATCACACTGGGGATTATACTTGTGCTCTCTACTAACAATTTGTGCCTGAATCCTTTGTAACATACTTGTTTTAAATATCAAATTCTGACAGCCTGATACCAATTAGTTTAGAAACCAAAACTAGCCGTCCTTACATTTATTACTTTTCTTTAACTTTGTAGATCTTACTCAAATTTTGTATTTTAAAAATAACTTTGATAATTAAGTACAGTTAGTAATGCCTCATGATTTATTTTAATATTAACTAAAGTANGCTGTTAGTTGGAACACAGGACTCCCAAGGTAGGAGCTAGAGAAAGTACCCAAGGAGCGGAAGGGGTCTTCAACCCTCTAGGTGGAAGAATAACATGAACTAACTAGTTCCCCCTGCGCTCATGTCTCTAGCTGCATATATGGAAGAAGATGGCCTAGTTGGCCATCATTGGGAGGAGAGGCCCCTTGGTCATACAGACACTATTTCCCCCAGTACAGGGGAATGCCAGGGCCATTACGTGGGAGGGGGTGGGTAGGGGAGCAGGGCGGGGACGCGGGAGGGTGAGGGAAAATTTCTGGATATTATGAGAAATGTAAATGAAGAAAATATCTAATAAAGAGAAAAAACAAACAAACAAACAAAAAAAACTGAAATGAAAAAAAATAGAATTCTAAATGAGGACATAACAATGAGAGACATGAGTAATAGCTACTTCAGTTATTTTGGGTTGATATAAAGTAATTCTGCCCACTTAATAAAGGATCAAGGGAATGAGTAGGAGAACAAAAAAAATGTGGATATTTTCTCAACTTATTATTTTCTTTGGTGAATATACGATGAATCTATATGAAGCATTCAAGCTAGAAACAATGTTATTTCCAACTAAGATACATGGAAGTTCTTGAATTAGTCAATAAGAGCTCAAGTTGAATATGATCTCTATAAAGTAGTATCACTGAGGCAAGGTGTATCTATGCATTCAAAAATATCAGTAAAACACTTATTTTTGTAAAGCTTGAATATGTCCAGTATGGGCAACTCAAACATCATTCACTTTGACTGATATAATTGTTCTTGTGATAAGAAACTCACTCAGGGTTAAAAAATATAAAACTGATCTTTAAAAAATTGTTCTGAGGCATTTGCAATACTGGATTATTAAGGTTTTATGTGTATGCTCCCAATATGTAAAGACCTATAACTAAAGTCTTATTTTTTCAAGAAAAGCTAAAGTAATTTTGGATGGAACCTATATTTAGGATACACATAGCAAGAATGCTGATGGACATGGTTTTGATTTCATGAATAAAATATTATTGCCTCACAAAGGAATGATTGTTTGGTAGCTCCAGGCTAGCCTTCTTCTCAACAAAAAAGATGAGTTAAAAAGAATATTGACAAAATATGAAGCTTCCAGATCATCTCAGTTCTAGTATGTATCTTCCAGTTAACCATGGTGCAGACACTCTCTGAGGAATGAGCATTGCCAATTAAATAAAATGTTTTTCCTCAGACACCTTGATGCATTCATTGTTATAGAAGTGTTGGCTTGACCAAAAATAAAATTAAAAAGTAACAAATTAATTTTACATGCCAAATCTCGTAGAAATGTCTCTTCCTTTTAATATTAAATTGTAATAAAATTAAGAGGGAGAAACTTTCCTTGATTGGTAAAAGCAACTAAAAATATAGTAAAAATATATGTGAATCAAGTTTAAATTTAAGAGAGACTTAGAAAAATCTAGATTTATTTTATAATATCTGGAGGAAGAGGTTTATGTGATGGGTTTAGAAAAAAGAATGAAAAAAAGAAGAAAGATACTTTAATTAAAAAAGTGTAACAGAAATCATGTACAGTCAATTAAGCTATCAACAAAGATCTCTTAATCACTGACTTGTAGTGTGTTTTAGTAATAATTGAATTGTATGACTCTAAGGACACCATGAGTTCTGAAAAAGAGTACATGATTTCCTGAAATTAACAGTACCTATTGAGTATAATTCTTTAAAGTTACTTTCTGTTCTGTACTTTACTGAAACAGCAGTTTTTCTTACTTTCCTTTAGAGAAGTGAGTTGTTTTAGGTTTCATTTTATTTAATCTTTTTTTTTTTTACACTCCAGATTTTATCCTCTCACAGTCCACCTTCTGACTGTTCCACATCCCATATCTCCTCTCCCAACCCCGCCTCCAGGAGGATGTCCCCACCTCCCACCCTCACCCCCCACCCTAATTGACGTTCCCACACTCTGGGGCCTCCAGTCTCTTGAGGGTTAGGTGGATCTTCTCCAACTGATCCCAAACCTGACAGTCCTCTGCTGTATATGTGTTGGGGGCCTCATATCAGCTGGTATATGTTGACTGGTTAGTGATCCTGTGTTTGAGAGATACCGGGGTCCAGGTTGAGACTGCTGGTCCTCCTACAGAGTAACCCTCCTCTTCAACTTCTTCAAGCTTTTACTTTTCTTTTATATTACCTTTCTGTGAATTTCATGCATGAGTACCATATTTACATCATTTGTACTCTAACATCTCTTCCTGCCATTTGTCCCCCATGTCTCTCACAATTTCCCTCAAATTCATGACCTTTCCATTATTATTTGTACACCTGTCTCTATCTCTTTGTGTATGTGTGTGTGTGTGTGTGTGTGTGTGTATGTGCGTGTGCATGTGCGTGTGTGTGTGCGTGAGAGAGAGAGAGAGAGAGAGAGAGAGAGAGAGAGAGAGAGAGAGAATTCTTGTGTCTATTCAATGTTTATATATATTGGGGAGCAGGTCAGAGGAGGGGGATAGCATCTGAAATGTAAATGAAGAAAAAAAAAAAGAATGATCACTTGGTAATAACCTTCCAGTAAGCTCCTCTTTTGGGAAGACTGATTATCCCTTTCTTAACTGCTACTAACTTCCTATAGTTCTTCATCTAGAAGTGGTTCTTGTGTGTTTTCCCCATCTAATGGGAATGCTAACTGTTGTTGTCATTGTGCAAAATTTTCGTGGCCATATTGTTAAGATTTCAAGAGTACAGCTTCTTCTTCTTATATGTAGAAGATGTGATTTCTCAGCTGGAGTCCTTGTTGAGTGGTCCTTAAAATTTTTCCTTATAACCATTACCAGGAAATAATATAGAAAGGGTGGCAGGAAAAGAAATAATGATTGGTACAGATTTTTGTGACTAAGTCAGATCATTTTTCCTTCTCTTCCTCTATTGTTCATCTTGTCCATCTCCAGCTGTGAGGCACATTCACTGATAAAGTACATGTGCCATCTGGATTCTGGCTTATACTTGAAAGTCACTACTCTATCATGGAGATAATTCCAAGCATTGTTGTGTATAAGATAGATTAGCAAGAACATGCTGTCAAAGATCAAGGGAAATTCTGAGAACATATTTTCCAATTGAACCCACTTGAAAGCTGCTATTTTTTCTTTATTCTGAATTTAAACATTTTTTTACTTACCTGTTTATTTATCAATTGTTGTATCAATTGTTGGTCTGTACTAATTAGGGTTGAAGTCAACCATTTTCTTGATAGTCTTCTAAGCATAACACAAAACATAACCCCCCTTTTCCAGCAGGGTTTCTCCTTTTCTGACTTTGTCTGGGAAGCCCAAAACCCATATACCCTCTACCTGTGGAATGTCTTGTAAAGTTGGTGAAATTATAGATCCAAATCCCTTTTCCTAGATATGAAATCTGCTCATCAAGCAGCTAAGACTTCTGTGAAAGCTCCCCATCTTAAGGAAACATTTCAATACCTTAGTCTTCAGCCCACCCTGGATTTCCCTTTCCTCTTCTCTATAATTCTATAACCCTTGGTTCAACTGAAATAAATTGCATGCATTCAAGCCCATCCTGATCAAAGAAATATGTACAAGCTAAGATCATCTCAGAAAGCTGTTTCATTGAAGATCGCTGGAGAAGTCCTTCACTTTAAAGAGCTGTAACACTAAAATGCTTGGACAAGGCCTTCTCCTCACTACCCTATTACCCTAGCATTCACTCTCAGGTGGACTGGGGTCCTGAAGATCCCACTGATTTCTGATTTTGCTTTATCCTTCCAGCCTAGCATGTCCTGGTATCTGAACATCCTGAGAAAGAGGAAGCATAGGACATGGAACCAGTGCTAGACCCCAAAAATACATGCAACAATTCTTTCTTTCTTTCTTTCTTTCTTTCTTTCTTTCTTTCTTTCTTTCTTTCTTTCTTTCTTCATTTTAGTCTTTTATATTCAAAAAGTCACAAAGAAATGTAAAGAATATAAGGAGATCATGAAAAATAATTAAAATGGTGATATATTGAGAATTAAAAGTAAATATATCTGCAATCTAATCATATATCTTATGAAAATATTATGTAAGTGTGACAGCTATACAGCTAAATATGACAAATGAAAACTTCATTATCAGTGAAATGCTTGTCTTTGACATAATCTATGATCATCTGAGACAGGAGTTCAGTGGGGAAAAGTCTAGTTCAGGTTTGCCTGTAAGCTTGTATAAAAGGACTGTGTTGTTATGTTAATATATAGGGGAATTTCCAGTATACTGTGTGTGACAGCATGGGTTTGAGGCTGTAGATTGTGTAAGAGTGGAGACGGGGTGGGTATTCATGAATTCATTTCTTCCACTTGAGTATAATGTCACTGGGCTGCTTTTACATTCTTGCTGCTTAAACCTACTTACTATGATGGCACTGTGAGCAAAGATCAATCATTTCTCTGCTAAGTTGCTTTCTTCCGTGGCATTTTATCACAGCAACAGAAGCAACACTAGGGCACTATATTGCTGACATTACTGCTGCGTGTATTTTTAACTATGTCCCACTGACCAGTGTGCACATTTCCATCGTCTATTTCTGAGAACACTTCCATGTGGAGTGGTATTCAGGATTCTACCCTTGAAGTCCTGGCAGACACTGCCACACAACTGCATCTTTATTTGTAAATTGAAATAAGATTTTTTTGTTAACAGTTCCAGTGATTTCCCATGGCTTTCTAATAAAAATCCCAGCCCATGACATACAAAGCAACCCTGTGAAACTTTACTTTGTTTTTCAAGCCTTGGTTCTTCATATATTTTCTTTCCCATTCATTAACCAGGTACCCCAAAAGGTGACTCACAAAGTGATTCTTAGTTCCTTTAATATTTTAAACAATGTTTGCTCTGGAGGAGTTTTGACCCTCCTCTTCCTGCTACAT
This sequence comes from Mus minutoides, assembly GCA_902729485.2. Classification (NCBI taxonomy): domain Eukaryota; kingdom Metazoa; phylum Chordata; class Mammalia; order Rodentia; family Muridae; genus Mus; species Mus minutoides. The sequence continues at coordinate 48,681 of LR752093.1, read as the reverse complement.
GCAATAAAGACTTTTAATATCTGTTCCTGGTCCAGAAAACCAAAGAGTTCATATTGGGGCTTCTCTCTCTCTCTCTCTCTCTCTCTCTCTCTCTCTCTCTCTGTGTGTGTGTGTGTGTGTGTGTGTGTGTGTGCGTGCGTGCGTGCGTGCGTGCGTGCATGTGTGTGTGTGTGTGTGTGTGTGTGTGTGTGTGTGTTTAGAATAGAATGTTTGTTAAACAACCAAGAGAGCAGTTAAATAATCACATTTCCAAAAAGAATTTTTATTTGTTTGGTTTATTTTTTTTTGTTTTCTCTTTTGTTTTGTTTTTTACTAGGAGTGATATAATTAAATTTGACATGCTAGAACAAAAGGATCATCTAAACGTAGCTAGAGAGCTGCATATTAGTGAGATGGAGATCCTTCTTTTTATGGAATACCCATATGACTGCATAAACTACGATTCTCCTCAGAATATTTTCTTGTAGAAGGAATCCATGCAACTTAATGGGATAAAACAAAACTAATACCACATAAATGTTTGTTTTGAGGAACATATTTCTACACACATGCTTCACTTATTGGCCTTTTATTTTGATATTTGCATTATAGGAAATTGCACCCAATCTTTTTCTAAGCAAAAAATGATGGGTTTTTTTTTTTGCTATGTCACAGATAAAATTTACCCATAATTTACTTTGTAATGAAAATACCACATGTATTATACACACACAATAACTTCACATATATTTTCCTTAAAATTTATATTTTTCAGAGATCTTGGGTAATAATTAGCACTCAAATAGACTTGATATTCAAATAGATAGATAGATAGATAGATAGATAGATAGATAGATAGATAGATAGATGATAGTCAATAGTTTGAATGATTGAGAAAATTTATATTGCCCTTGAACATTCTAATTTTTTAGCTTTTATTGTGACTTTTATCATCTGAACTAGCAGCTTATCTTACATTTTTGTGCCATGTTTAATGTTAAAATGTTGTAATGTGGAGATTATTATAATTAATATAGTAAGCTGTAAGCAGGTATGGCTAGAATTTTGATTTTAAATATCAGCTGCTAGTTACAGCTGTTTTGATTAAAAGACAGTTTGTCCACATAGGTATAAAAATAACTCAGATCTGTCATACAAATTAATTTATATGATCATTCCTTGATCCTTCATTTAATTGTCTGTCAACCTGATTTAGCCTGTTGCTTAAGTTCATAAATACCCAACTCTAATTAATATGCTCCATGGTTCTAAATATAGACATACCACATGGATCACATAGACATTTGTTCCCACATTTCCAGAAAACAACCCTTTGGTTCAATGGTGAGTATCTGGATGACACTTAATAAAAATGAAATTTGAAAAAAAGAAATTTGGGGTTCTATTTAGCTAATTTCCTTACTGAATTCCAGAATCAATGAATTTCTATTAATGGTAGCAGTGAAGCATTAAGCATGGGGAGGAGAAATTGGGTTGTAAGTTGCTTTTATAGGTGGAGCTGTTTCTGAATCATCTTGTTTTACAGATTGATCATGGTCCATCTCCATAATTGCATTGAATTTTTACAAACTAACGATAATCTGGTTGGTACTTTAATGTTGAAATTGTTTCTATAAACAAAAAATGTGTATTATACATTGTGTTATTTTAACATAGATTTTTTAAAAAGTTTGTATTTTTGAAATTGAAAAACAGTAGTATATTATATAATATATTTACATCATCAAATTCTCCCCTGCTTCTGAGATCATTTCTCCTTCCTCTCTCTCTCTCTCTCTCTCTCTCTCTCTCTCTCTCTCTCTCTCTTTATACACACACACACACACACACACACACACACACACACACACACACATATATATATATATATATATATATATATATATATATATATATATATATACATTTATATGTATGTATGTATGTATGTATGTATGTATGTATGTATGTATGTTTGTTTGTATGTATGGGGCCGTGGGAGTTGGGGAAAGAGGGGATTGGGAGAGTACTTGTGTGCCGCCAAAGTTCTGGTGCTCTGAGTAGGAGGACACAGGAGGCTGCCGGATGCTTTCCACATGGCCCCGGTTGGGCATCTGGCTATGTTAAGGCACTGGGTGGGTGGTGAACAAAGGGCAGCCCAGGTAGCAGGTTCTCAGTCTCTGGCATCCCATTCTGGTTACAGTGGAGGAGCTGAGAATAGAATAGGGGCCCCGGGGCAGCAATTGGCCCCTGGGAGGAAGGCAGGAGAGCGCAGGGGAAGAGGGGGTTACTGGGTGGTTCCCAGGCAGGTGAGAGTCCTTAGCTTGGTCCATGGCTGCAGCATAGAAAGGCCTGGTGGGAGGTTAGGAGAAAGCCTATCCCATCGTTCAAGCACTGTGGGTCTTGATGGTCAGAGACAGTTTATGGTTTTAGAGCTTTATTATAGATAGGCAGGGGAAAAGAGAGAAGGTAGAAAGAGAGACTGGCCATGGCCACGTGGAAAGAAGGGGGAAGAGAGAGAGAGAGAGAAGAAAGGCTAGAGAGTAAGAGAGGTAAAAGCTGAGAGAGCGAGGCAGAGGCAGAGTCAAGCATCTTGCTGTTGCTAGCAACTGTAGGGAGGAGTCTAGCCAGAATGCTAGAAGCTTGGGTCATTGTCTAAGTGACTGGTAGCCACATGCCTCTCCTGTGGGGGCTGAGGGGACAGTAACTTCAACAGGAGCCAGGGGCCCAGGAGACATGATCAAATGCCTTCTGTCCCATGTAGGTGGAAATTACCACGCACTGGATCTCACCAGGATTCAAGATCTAGGCTCTACTGGAGACCAGGCTGTCTGTGCATAGTCCATTGCCCCACACATATGTATATATGTATGTATCACAACATTTCTTTCTTAAATTCATGGTTTTTTTAAATTTATAAAGTTTAGTAACCCACAAAGTCTTCACATTTGCATAAAAATATAATGTGGAATAAATAGTCTACTCTGAATGCCATTAGGCAAATTTGTATTTTTGGTGAAGGACATTATTAACCAATATATATATATATATATAGTTTCAGTATGTTGTTTTCGGTTTTCAGAATTTGTCATCAGGTGTCTTCTTCTGTCCATTTCCACCATAATATTTTTTTGATCAGGTGTCTCATTGAACAGTGATGTCCAAACTGAGAAGATTGGATGGTCAAAAATGAATAAAAACTACCAGCTAAGATGCAGATGACATTTGGGAAGGCAATAAATAAAAGGAATGATTGAAATCAAAGTACAGTGAGAAATGTTTGAAATCTCTAATCAAATCTGCAAGTCTTTATAATAAGCTCAAAGTTAAGTTTTAAAAATTCTGAATATGTCTGCATGCATGCTCCCTCCCGTGCACACACACACACACACATACACACACACACACACACACACACACACACACTGTAGTGAGAAGAATTTGATATTATGATGATATCTCAGTAGATAAAGTGCCAGTTATACCAGCCATGGTATTTGGATTTAGATTCTCAGCACTTACATAAAGATTCAAGTGTGGTGTCATGTCCCTGTAATCCTTTCCCAAGAGAAGACAATGCACAAAACATCAGTACCATGTCAGACCTGGTCTTTGGTCATTTTAAAATCTTTTCTCCAGTGTAGTATTTGAAAATTCTTCTCTAATAGCTCATGCATCAATATACTAATAGTTTTATTTTAGAATTTTTATTTATATGGTAATGTGTCTAATGTACAAATTCCCAGTCTTTTTCTCTTCATAGCCATTTGACTCCTCCTTCTTGGTTTTATTCCATGTGCATTTCAATTTTTTTCATATGGTTCTTTCATAAGAAGACATTTTCATGGCTTTTAGGTCATCTGACATCACCATCTCAATTTCACATCATATTTACTATTGTTGAAATGTGTGACTTCAGAAGGAACATACTCATTTCTTCATATCAAATGTTTTCTTGTATTTTAGACTTCATTATTAAGTGTAAATCTTCCTTTCTTACTTTCTCTTTTTTAAACGTATTTTTGAATATTCATAAATCTTAAGTGTTTTAAGACTTGAATTTTTAATTCAGAAGCATTTGATGCTTACAACAAAACATGCCTATCCCTACAATGTTTGTTGAATAAAAAAGTGTAGATATTGATGAAACTTTAATCTAATACTCATATAATCACTGCTATGCAGTCAGAGATTTTATGAGTTTTTATCACTATGTCCTCCTGGATACATTTTGCTGATGGCTAAAGAAGTCTACAGAGTAAAATCTTTTCTTGTTGCATTCATATAAGTATTTATTTTGGTAAATATTCATTTATTATCAGAACTAAGTTCTATGTTAATGTATTATTTTGTTTATCATGAGAAAAACAAAATATATCTATTGTCATAAGCTAGTTAATAAAATGTATTTTACAGAAAAATGAAGTTTGAATTAAGCTAATCACTACACATTATTGTAAGGCCTTACCTCTTGCTAATTTTTGCTAGTTGAATTCTAATTAAGAGAACTGTGGTTTTAACTTTATCATTCTGTCAAATCTATGCAGTGTATTTTTTGGAAGACTAATAAGTTCCATTAAATTTTTCCACCAAAATCTCATGATATAAATGCATTGCCTAATACTTGGATATTTCAGAAGAATATGCGATGTTAATTTCAGTAACAAGGTTTCCTTCTTTGAAAAAGAGGTCAACATAATGAAACCTTACTACATTACTGAGGTAATATGAAGATGAGGAAAATGAAAAGCAGAAGAGACATGATCAAATCAATCAATATTAAAAACATAAGTGTATTGGTATCATAATTTAACATATGATGTCTACAAAACTTGCCTAAATTTATTTCTCTAATACAGTGCAAACAATGAATTAATATTTGCAATGACTCAACATATATTCTTATATAAACATCAGTATAGACATTTTTAATCATAAATGTATTTGTTCTAGATAAAAACAAAAGTTCAGAATTGCAAATGGTAATATAAAAATTAAAGGCATTAAAATATTAAAATTCTGAAAATATAATACAAAGCAGGGAAAGTAGAGAAAAATGACAGCTGTCAAGATCTCACCAATAACATACTGATTTGATGAGCTATTTATTTACATAAGAAATTAACATCATAATAACAAACAATAATAATGCAACTTCGTTAAAAATAGCTGCATATTGAAGTAGAAACTGTTCAAAATACGATAGATAAATGGCCATAATTATATAAAAAATAATTAAACTCTCTCTTTTTTTTATGGAAACCTAATTCAAAGTACAAAGAGATATTTTGCTATGACTATTTCCTGGAAGACCAAAAGTAACAATAAGAAGTATAATTACACACAAACCCAGAGTTTTAATTGCTCTATGTACTTTTATTTGTCTGTACATATAGATGGTGATCTTAATCTCTGTATTTCAATATGTTTCTTTTTTCTCCTTTTGATTGCAGACATACAACATACTTCTTTATGATGGGGTTTGTTAGGTATGTTGGCACATATGATTATGGAGTCTTGGAACAGTCTTCTTTCATGCTGGGGAATAAGAGGTTTCAGGCAGCTTGGGCTAATTAAAATGACTCTAATGATGTCAGAGCTACAGAAGATGACAGTACTATTTTCAGTCCAAGGAACTAAGTCTGAGACCATGAGAATTTTCAGGTATACGTTCCAGAGTCCATGCTGAAAACCCAAGACAAGAGCTATCCTTGCTTAAGAAAAAGAGAATAGGGGAGAAGTTTTTTTCTTCTGTAGCTTTTGCTTTTCATTCTGGTAAAGTTCTCAACCGAAAGTATATTTTAGGCTAAGATTGGTTAGGCAAAGAGATCACTTGCTAGGCTCACTGATGTCTAAACCATTCTCTTTAAAGACAAGATACACTGAGAAATAAAGCTGTTTCTCCTATTTGTATATCCCTTCATCTAATCATCTGAAAAGTAAAATTAATTGGCACATATATCAAATGTTAAAATAAGAGACATCAGTCAATGATTGGTTATTAATAATTCATTCTTCCCCTAGGCTAAAATCAACAACAGTAAAAATGAAGTGTAAAGTCTGAGACTTCCTCAAAAGTAATATAAATGCTTGTGGTTTCTAAGTATATTAAAATGTCTCATAATATAAAGTGATAATTCAGGACAATGCAATGTAATATAGAGACAACAAAAAATGTACTAAAAAAAGAAACTTACAATAAAAGTCACAGCTTTTCTTTTGCTGTGAATCATTTCCCTATGTAAAACACACAGTAAAACAAAACCATATCATTTCCCTTGCTAAAACATACACTAAAACAAAACCATAAATAAATATATACTCTAGGGAAGGTAAGGAATTTGGAATGTATGAGTACAGATGCCTAGCATGTAGACTAATATATATAAATACATAATACTCAAAAAATTTAATAGTTCCTAGCTATATAACCTATATAGTTTTTCTGTTAAGAGACAAATGCTGTTATTCATATTTACTCAGGCCTAAGATTTACCCCTTCTACTCTGAGTGAATGAGAAGGTGCAGAGAGCAGCAACCATGAAGGGAGATGTACATTCTGCGCTTTAGATACTCGGACACATATTCCTTCAGCATCACAGGTGATTTCCCGAAAGGAAGTAGGGAAACCATCCTTTCCTAAAGGATGAATGGATCATAGATGTAATTTTAATGGGAGCAGATGCAGGAGAATCAGAAGTTTAAGACAAGCAGTTATAGCAATGAAGAAGCTACAAAATAGCCATGAAGGAGCAATCAGAAGCCAAAGGAAGAAGTAGTCGCTTAAGTTAAAAACCAAAAATGTTTGTTCAAAGGATTTGTATTATTTGTCAACAACTCTACAATGCTGAGAATAATCAACTCCAAATATTTTTTGAAACTCACAAATGTTATCTAATGACAAATTAAGTTCGCTTGTTAAAACAAGTATTTTGTTGTTATTGTCATCACATTAAAATAAAATAAAATCGATAAGCAAGTAACTTCTTAATAAAAAACTGTAATTGACAATTTATGTTTATAATTCGGTGGATGATGATAAATATAAATTACATATTTTCTCATGCTCAATCAAAGTGAAGAAGCTACATCAAAATGTTCTCTGCTGTTTCCAAGGTGGTACACTTATTTCAATCTTGTAAGTAGAGCCTGAGAAACTAAAGAACAGAGCTTTTTGCTTACAGTGCAGTTACAATAAGGTCAGACTGACTTGTGTTGTTACCAAAGGGCTATACTCATTTCTCTCCAGGACCTTGTGTTCAGAGATGACCTGAGTTAAATGACTATGTTCCTTAGGTCAGATCAAATGTGGGTTATTGGTGACATTTTTCTCACATCACCTGAAATAGTAAATGTGTAATTCATTCTATTAAACTCTGAATCAACTACCCTCAATAGCATCTTAAGTTTACAACAGTAAATCAACTTGATAAGACATTTGAAGTATATTTGACCATTTAATACAATAATAACATTCTTTTTAATGACTAGTATATCATAACAATTGAAAACATGTACTTTCTAGTTTTAATACCTGCTGGAGAATTTTTAGTCTCAGTATTTATTTGAAGTAATACGTAACACTGACTCATAATCATAATCATAATCATGAACTAACTAGTACCCCTGGGCTCATGTCTCTAGCTGCATATATAGAAGAGGATGGCCTAGTTGGCCATCATTGGGAAGAGAGGCCCCTTGGTCATGCAGACTTTATATGCCAGGGCCAAGAAGTGGGAGCGGGTGGGTAGGGGAGTAGGGCCGGGAGGGGGGAGGGTATAGGGAACTTTCTGGATAACACTTGAAATGTAAATGAAGAAAATATCTAATAAACGTTGAAAAATGTATAGTTTTGAGTTATTTTTGTCATTTTACATTTAATATATTGAGATATTTTTTAACTTACATAAGCAAAATATTCAAACAGAAGCAAAATGCAGATAATAAGACAATTAAAAGGTTTATGAAGCCATTTGATTTGTTAATAGATAATTGTTATAGCTATAAATAGTCATGTTAACAGCACAACTGAGGTGATTCAAAATATCACCTATTGGAAACAGGCATATTGGAGACTTGCTAAAAGCCTCATAAAATACAAAAAAATATATGAGTGATAAAATCAGAAACATGTTCTATATTTCTAATTCATGACCTCTTATTCTTTAATGACAATATATAAATGTAATACACATGAAGATTCTTATTTAATACTGTATTGTATGCTGTGCACCTCCTATTAAAGATGAACAAATATCACATATATTCTAATATTTCTGATGTGATTTTTAATATAATATCTGATTATTGATTAATAAAATAATGGATTATTGTTCATCAGGGTAGTGGATTAATTTGTTGCACATGAGGTTTAGGCTTTACATTGAGCATCATATACCTTCTTGAAGGGAATTGCTTGAATATAAAATAAGTGGCATTTTAATACACTGATGCAGAAAATCACAGAGTTCACCTTGTCTCGCTTTCTTCACTTGATTTTAGCCAAAAGGCCAAGAAGCAATTATTTTGCTGTCTTGAAAGGCATGCATCCTAGTTTTTCCAGGTTATATTCAATGACTCCTGGGCTCTGTTTTCCTTTCAGTGTTTGAGAAACAGGCATCCCTCAGTCAGTGAAGCAATTTGACATACCCTAGAAGTCAGCAAAGCATATAGAAGCTTTGCAGAACAATTAATCTCAGACATTAATCTTGTGAACTTTGTATACCTTGCAGATGTCATTGTGTTCTCGCAATTACAATTGTTTTCTTCATGGAAACCACCATTGTATTCTGTCTCTGAAAAAGATATAAAATGTCTGCTTGCAATAAGCTTGTCCAAGCCTCAGTGTTGCTGTATCCCACTGAACCAACCACAATCAGGCATCCCTGGCACTGGTGCTTACACACTCAAAATCAGCTCTTAAAATGCATTATTTATTTTATGTATGTGAATATACTGTAGCTATCCTCAGCCACACCAGAAGAAGGCATTGTATCCCTTTACAGATAGTTGTGAGTCACCATGTGGTTGCCAGGAATTTAACTCAGGACCTCTGGAAGAGCAGTTCATGTTCTTAACCACTGAGCTATTTCTCCAATCCCACATAGTATCCTCTATACATCTTATACATTCTGTGCCCATGATATTTCATCAATATAGTTACCTAAAATAGGTATAAACAAGGACAAAACCAGTTGACAAGCCAACATAAATGGGGAAACCCCCGTAAGGCCTCATTCTTAAATGGAGAACTATAGATAGTCAATGGCTGCTAAGAAAAAAGAATTGATTTTTTTCTATAGATTTTCAGGATAATAGGTAAACTTGTTTATTTAATCACAAGTATAATTAAATCACAAGCCCTAAACATACATAAAACTTGCAGCACTAAGTGTACTTAGTAGGTTATCACCCTCTCTCTCTCTCTCTCTCTCTCTCTCTNATATATATATATATATATATATATATGATTAAGTGAAAATATTTTATTTCATTTCTTTTCTTACACTCTAGCTTTTAATCATTCACCCCCTACCCTAGTCCTCCCTCTGACTTTTCCACATCACATACCTCTTCCTAACACCCCTGTCTCAATGAGGATTTGCTCACATTCGACTCTATACCCGACCTGATCTCTAAACTCCCTGGGGCTTCCAGTCTCTTAAGGGTTGGCTATATCATCTCTGAATGAAGACACACATGGCAGTTCTCTACTTGCATATGTATTGGAGGCCTCATATCAGCTTGCATATGTTGCCTGGTTGGTAATACGGTGTTTGATAGATCTCTGGGGTCCAGATAAATTGAGACAGCTGGTCCTCCTACATGGTGACCCTCTCAACTTCATCCAGCCTTTCCCTAATACAACCACAGGGTCACCAGCTTCTGCCCATTTAATGGGTACAAATATTTGCATCTGACACTTTCAACTTTTTGGGGGGGTTTTCTGGAGTGTGGTAATGATACCTCCCTTTATGTGAGCCTAAGTAATAGTGTCAACTCTTGGGACCTCACCTTGACCTGGATCCCTCTTTGGGGATAACTCTGGACATTCTTTTTCTCAGGCTGCTCTCCATTTCCATCCCTGTAGTTCACTCAGACAGGAACAATGGGGTCAGTGTTTTGACTGTGGGATGGCAACCCCTTCCCTCACTTGATGTCCTGTCATCCTATTGGAGATGATTTCTATAAGTTCCCTCTCCCTACTGTTGGGCATTTTATCTGAGGTCCTTCCCTTTGAGTCCTGAGAGTCTCTCACCTCCTAAGTCTCTGGTACATTCTGGAGGGTCCTGCTAAACTCCTATTTCCCAAGATTGGATGTTTCCAACCTTTCTGTTGGCCCTCAGGTTTTCAGTCCTTTTCCCCACCCAATACCAGATAATGGTCCTCTCCCCACCACCTTGCCTTTCCCTCCAAGGTTCCTCCCTCCCTTTCCCCCTGTGATTGTTTTCTTCTTCCTCCCTAGTGGGACTGAGCCATCCTTACTGTGTAAGCCTCACTTGTTTGCCTTTATGTGTTCTGTGGACACTATCTTGGGTAACCTGTACATTTTTTTGGCTAATATCTGCTTATTAGTAGTACATACCATGCAGGTCCTTTTGGGTCTAAGTTACCTCACTCAGGATGATATTTTCTAGGTCCATTCATTTGCCTGCAAAAGTCCTGATGTCCCTGTACTTAATAGTTGCGTAGTATTCTATTGTGTAAATGAACAACATTTTGTGTATCCATTCTTCTGTCATGGGCATCTGGGTTGTTTCCAGCTTCTGGTGATCACAAACAAGGCCATTATAAACATAGTAGAACACTTGCTCCAGTGGTATTGTGCGGCACTTTTGGGTATATCCCCAAGAGTGGTACTGCTGGGTCTTCAGGTAGATCTATTTCCAATTTTCTGAGGAACCTCCAGATTGATTTCCAATGTGGTTGTATAATTTTGTAATTCCACCAGCAATGGAGGAGTGTTCCTCTTTTTCCACATCCTCTCCATCATGTGTTGAAAACTGAGGTTTTTATTCTTAGCCATTCTGAATAGTGTAAGTGGAATTGAATATCAGGGTCATTTTGTTTTACATTTCCCAGATCACTAAGGACTTTGAACATTTCTTTAGGTGTTGATGAGCCATTTGAGATTTCTATTGTAAATTCTCAGTTTAGTACTATACACCATTTTTTGATTGGACTCTTTGTCTTTTTGGTGTTTACCTTCTTGAGTTCTTTATATATTTTAGATACTAGCACGCTATCAGATGTGAGGGTAGTGCAGATTTTTACACAATTTACAGATTGCCTATTTGTCTTATTGACTATGTCCTTTGCCTTACAGAAACTTTACAGTTTCATGAAGCCCCATTTATCAATTCTTGATCTTAGAGCATGAATCATTGAGGTTCTGTTTAGAAAATTTTCTCCTGTGCCAATGTTTTCAAGTCTCTTTCACATTTTCCTTCTATTGGATTCAGTGTATCAGGTTTTATGTTGAGATCCTTGATCCACTGGGACTTGAGTTTTGTGCAAGGTGACAAATATGGGTCTATTTTCATATTTCTACATACAGAAAGTCAGATAGACCCGTGTTGGGCACTGTGCTATACACAGACAGTCTGGTTTCCAGTTGAGCTGAAATGTCGAACCCTGGGACCCGGTGGTGATAATTCACCTATATGGCATGGTAGGAATTCCCTCATGCTCCTGGAACTCTTCTGGCTCCTGTCTAAGTTAACGCCCCCACAGCCCCCACAAGAGAAGCATGGTTAGTAGTCACATAGGCAATGTCCCAAGCTTCTGACTTTCAGGCTAGACTCCTCCCCCGTTACCTAACAAAAGTAAAGACCATAAGAGGGGCTTCTTGGCCCCACTTCACTCTCTTGCTCTCTTGCTCTTACTCTTCTTACTCCCCTTATTCTCCTCCTCTCTTCTCTCTTTCCCTCTTACTCTTTAGCCTTTCTTCTCTCTTTCTCTTTCCCCCTGCTCTTCTCTTGGCCATGACAAGTCTCTCTCTCTCTCTCTCTCTCTCTCTCTCTCTCTCTCTCTCCACCTTCTCTCTTTCCCTCTGCCTTTCTATAATAAAGCTCTAAAACCATAGACTGACTCTGTTCATCAAGACCTGCTGCACAAACTCTCACCTATGTTGGAACCTCTCTCCTTCAGCCCTGTCTCCCTTAACCCCGGGGCTACAGTGTGTTGCCTCAGCGTTCCTGGTTGGGGGCTACCCCTTGTCTAACCCCCATCCAGTAGGGTCAATGGCTTAGATGCCCACCTGGGCCATGTGGAAAGCATCTGGCAGCTCTCCAGCATCCACCTGCCCATGGCATAGGAGGAACTCTGGCCAGACATGGGCTATTATCCATCCTGCTTCTTTCCTACCCGCTTTAGTTGCCATAGATGAGCACCATTTACTGAAGATATTTTCTTTTTACATTGTATATTTTTGGCGTCTTTGTCAAAGATCAATTGTCTATACGTGTGTGGTTCTATTTCTGGGTCTTCATTTCTATCCCATTGATCAACATGTCTGACTTTGTAACAATACTATGCAATTTTTATCACTATTACTCTGTAGTAAAGCTTGAGGTCAGGGATGATGCTTTCCCCAACCATTCTTTGATTGTTAAGTATTGTCTTTGCTAGTCTAGATTTGGTGTCTTTCCAGATGGATTTGAGAACTGTTGCTTCCATTTCTTTGAAGACTTGTGTTGGGATTTTGTTGAGATTTGCATTGAATCTGTAGATTGTCTTTGGTAGGAAGGTCATCTATACTACATTAATTCTTTTAATCTATGAGCATGGGAGATCTCTCCATTTACTGAGATCTTCGATTTCTTTCTTGAGAGACTTGAAGTTATTGTCATACAGGGTTTTCACTTGTTTGTTTAGAGTTACCCCAAAATATTTTATATTGTTGGTTGCTATTGTGAAGGGTGCTGTGTCCCTAATTTTTTTTTCTCAGCCAGTTTATCATTTATATAGAGGAAGACAACTGATATATTTGAGTTATCTTTATATCTGGCCACTTTGCTGAAGTTGTTGATCAGCTTTAGAAGTTCTCTAGTGGAATTTTTGGAGTCGCTTATGTATACTATCATAAGCAAATAGTGATAACTTTATTTCTTCTTTGCTAATTTGCTTTCCCTTGATGTCTTTTTTATTGTCTTATTGTTTTAGCTAGCACTTCAAGTACTATATTGAATAGTTCTGAAGAGAGTGGATATCCTTGTCTTGGCCCTGATTACCTTGATTCCTGATCTTTCCATTACATTTAACATGAAGGAGTGTTGTCTTTAGTCAAATGCTTTTTCTGCATCTAAGGAGATGTTCATGTGATATTTTTTCTTTGAGTTTGTTTATATAGTGGGTTAGGTTAATGGATTTTTATAAATTGAACCAACTTTGCATCCCTGGGATGACATGAATCATGGTGAATGATGGTTTTGATGTCTTCTTGGATTTGATTTGCAAGAATATTATTGAGTATCTTTGCATTGATATTCATAAGTAAGTTTGGTCTGTAGTTCTCTTTTTGGTTGGGTCCTTGTGTAATTTAGATATCAGAGTAATTGGGGATTCATATAATGAGTTAAATAGTATTCCTTATCTTTCTATATTATGGAATAGTTTATGGAATATTGGTATCATGTCTTCTTGAAGGTCTGGTATAATTCTACACTAAGTCCACCTAGCCATGGGCTGTTTTTGGTTGAGCCCTCAGTTGGAAGGTCCCACACATGGTCTGCTACAGCAAGGGCCTCTGTCCTACCAGGAGACCTGAAGCATCCCAGTGACAAAAGAGGCAGAATCCAGAGACAGTCACCCCCACCATTAAACTCCAGTGATATCCAGATGGTAAAAGGCAAGCACAAGAACATAAGCAACAGAAGCCAATATATATGAGCATCATCAGAATCTACTTCTTCCACCACAGCAAACCCTGAATAAACTAACACACCTGAAATTCAGAAATCTATCCTAAAATCCTATCTCATGAAGGTAATAGAGTCCTTTAAGGAGGATATCAATAACAAAAGAAATACAAGACAACACAGGTAAACTGGTGAAGGAAATGAATAAAGCAATACAAGCCCTAAAAGTGGAAGTAGAAACAAAAAAGAAAACACAAAAGGAGTCAAACTTGGAATTGAAAACCTAGCAGAGAGGTCTGAAATTACAGATGAAAGTAGCATCAACAGAATACATGAGATAGAAGAGAGAATCTCAGGTGTAGAAATTATTGTAGAGGAGATTAACACAACTGTCAAAGAAAATTCAAAATGTAAAATACAAGCATCAGGAAATTCAGGACACAATAACAAGACCAAATCTAAGAATAATCAGAATAGAACAGAAGGAAGATTCCCAGCTCAAAGAACCTGAAAATGTCTACATCAAAATTATAGAAAAAAATCTTCCCAAACGTAAAGAAGAGATACCCATAAAGGTATAAGAAGCCTATACAACACCAAATAAATGGGATCAGAAAAGAAAATCTTCCATTACAAAAAAATCATCATAAAAAACACTGAATGCACAGGCCAAAGAAAGAATATTAAAAGCTGCAAGGAAAAAGGTCCAAGTAACATACAAAGGTAGAGCTATCAGAATTACATCAGACTTCTCACCAGAAACAATGAAAGCCAGAAGAGCCTGGTCAGAGGTCATGCATACTCTAAGAGAACACAAATGCCAGCCTAGGCTACTATAACAAGGAAAACTCAGTCAACATAGATGGAGAAACCAAAATATTCCAGGACAAAACCAAATTCAAACAGTATCTATCTACCAATCCAGCCCTACAGACGATTCTAGGAGAAAAACTTCATCACAAAGAAGGTACCTTCACCAAAGAAAGGACAAGATATTAAGTATCTCACAACAAAGCCAAAGGGAGAGAACCACAAGGATATAAATCCACCTACAAAAACAAACATATCAGGAACCAACAGTCATATTTCTTTAATATGTCTCAATATTAATGGGGTCACCTCACCTAGACTTCATACTCAAACAAAATCCAGCATTTTGCTGCATACAAAAAACCCACCTCAATAACAAAAGAAGACACTATCTCAGAGTAAAAGAATGGAAAAATGTCTTCCAAACAAATGGTCAGAGAAAATAACCTAGAGTTGCTGTCATGGTTTGTATATTCTTGGACCAGGGAGTGGCACAATTTGGCGGTGTGGCCTTTTTGGAAGAGGTGTGTCACTGTGGGTGTGGGCTTAATACTCTCACCCTATGTGCCTGGAAGTCAGTCTTCCACTAGCAGCCTTTGGATGAAGATGTAGAATGCTCAGCTCTGCCTGCCCCATGACTGCCTGGGTATTGCCAGGCTCTCACCTTGATGATAATGGACTGAACCTTTGAACCTGTAAGCCAGCCCCAATTAAATGTTGTTTTTTATAAGACTTGCCTTGGTCATGGTGTCTTTTCACAATATTAAAACCTTATCCAATAAAATAGACTTTCAACCAAAAGTTATCAAGTGTGATGAGGAAGGACACTTCATATACATCAACGGAAAAATCCACCAAGAGAAAGTCTCAATTCTGAATATGTATGCCCCAAATTCATAAAAGAAACTTTACTTAGGCTCAAAACACATTGAACCCCACACAATGTTAGACTTTAACACCCCACTCTAACCAATGGACAGGTCATTGAGACAGAAACTCAACAGATACACAGTGAAACTAAGAAAGGGTATGAACCGAATGGATTTAACATATATCTACAGAATATTTTACCCTAAAACAAAAGAATACTCCTCTCAGTGCCTTGTGGTACCTTCTCCAAAATCAACCATGTAATTGGTCACAAAACAACCCTCAACTTATACAAGAAGATTGAAATAATCCCATGCATCCTATCAGATCACCAAGGCCTAAGGCTGGTCTTTAATAACAGCAAAAACAACAGTAAGCCCACATACATGTGGAAACTGAACAACTCACTACTCAAAGATAACTTGGTCAGGGAAGAAATAAAAAGAAAAATTAAAGACTTCTGGGAATTTAATGAAAATGTTGACATATCATACCCAAACTTATGAGACACAATGAAAGCATGGCTAAGAGGAAAATTCATAGCACTATGTGCACTGGTACAGAAACTGGAAGGATCTTACACTAAAACCTGAACAGCACACTTAAGAGCTCTAGAAGGAAAAGAAGCAAACTCACCCAAGAGGATTAGAAAGGAGGAAATAGTCAAACAGAAATCAGCCAAAAAAACCCCAAAGAGAACAATATAGAAAATCAACCCAATCAAAAGCTGGTTCTTCGAGATAATCAACAAGATAGATAAACCCCTAGGCAAACTAACTAAAGACCCAGAAGCAGTATCCACATAAACAATATCAGAAATGAAAAGAGAAACAGAAACAAAAACAGAGGAAATTAAAATTCACCAGATCCTACTAGAAAAGCTTACAATCAACAAAACTGGAAAATCTAGGTGAAATAGATGGTTTTCTAGACAGATACCTCATACCAAAGTTAAGAGCAGGTAAACTATCTAAACAGGCCCATATCAAAAAAGGAAATAGAAGGTGCTCTTAAGTGAAAATATTTTAAAATCAAAATTCTTTTTCAAATTAATTATTTTATAAATCAATGAAGACTTTGCTATTTGCTTCATAGAAAGTAGTATATATTAAAAGGACATTGTGCATTTCCATTTATATAAGAAATATTTCATCTATTAGAGCTAAAATAAATTAGATTAATTTGTAGTCTATATATTCATAGGAAAATAAAATTTGATTAGTTTTAAATATTTCTTGCTGCATATTGAAAAGCAAGAATATATGATTTATTGGATGGTGGTGACCCACCCCCAATTTATCTTAAATAATTTTATTAAGACAAGCACATTTTGCTTTATACTCACAGGCAAAACTATTAAAATTATTCCATAACCATTGAGAAATAAAATAAACATTAGAAGAAAGTGATATATCACCTAGCTCTTTTGGGTTTGAGGATGCATCTGAGTAATAACTTTGAAGATTAAAGGAGAAAAAAGGTGATAGCTTAAACACTATTGTGACAATTTTAAGGATTTTATGAATCTTTTCTTTTGGGCATCCTTAGTTACATGCTTTATGAGAATTGTATGGAAGTTCTCATGTTCACCACAAAATGTTATATCTAAATAACGATAGTGTCTTATCAAGAGTTAGCCATGCTCTATGTTGCAGAGAATATTTCCTTTTTTGTTTGTGCCTAAGCTTAGTCCCACAACTTTCTAAAGTAGCTTCTGTGTATTGGTTTTAAATTTTGAAATAAAGGTCCTTTAATTAATAGCTTGCTTTAATCTATTACAAATAACTAGTGAGGGACTTGATGCCTTTCTTCATAATATGAGTATTTTCAAAATGTAAAATATTATTTCATTGAAGAGTAAGTACATTGGGGGCATAGATCAATATTTCTCACTTCCTTTTTCATTTTCAAAGTCCAGTCAAACTTTCTACTTCCTATCTGAGGTGACATTTTGACCTATTACAATAGAAGTTCAGGATAATGTACATCATCCTGTTTGAAGATGACATTTCTGACAGGTTGACTCCCAACCTACAGGATTGCCCTGTAAGATTGATACCTAGCCTGTAGTTCTTTGAACAATAACTATAATGGTATAATCTGTCCTTCCCATAGTCCCTGTAGCTGTTTCTTCTATCCCTAATGTCTACTGATTTTGAAAATAATATAATTGTTTCTATAAAAAGAATGTCTGGCTGGCTTGAAAATGGTGATAGAGAAATTTCAAATATCTGTATCTGGTGTACAAATTCTACCTTATTTTGAAAAATCATGATCTTTATTTTTTTAAAGAATGTTCTAAAATTTACAACTCTAAATGTTTACTCCGCTTATTTTATAATTTAAATGTGCCTGATCAATTAAACTGTTTTGGAGTTGCAGGTAACTTTCAGAGTATTTGAGTTTTATGGGCAAGGGGACCCTGGAGTGGATGGCATCACTAGAAGAGAAAATAAACTTCAATGCATTATTGAAGTGTCCAATCTCAGCTAAAAATTCTTTTAAAGTCACAACACTGTCTGGGAATTATCTAACTCCAGACTAGAATTGTAATTTTTTTCCTTGAGAAGTAGCCCAAAGGAGCGAGTATGCAAGTGCATTGGGTTATTCATGCTCTGGAAGTATGTGCTGATGGAATAAAGTACTCTTCTGTCCATATCCTATTCATTCTCAACCACCCATTCCATGTAATGGGAAGCAGCAGACCAGGAATGTTTTGAATAGCCATGCAGAGTCACGCCTTACAGAGCAATCAGCAAACTATAAAGATTTTTCCCTGGTCACAAGAAATACCTGAAGGTTTTTTTGTTTGTTTGTTTGCTTGCTTGCTTGCTTTTTTGGATTTTTGTTGTTTGGGTTTTTTTGTTATTGTTGATGTTTAATTTTTTTCTTCACCCCCCCCCCCTCCATTGGCTAAAACTTAAATAAGGGATTCATTCCTCTGAGAGGTCAACTTTCTTTCTCACAGCAGTCATTTGTTACCACTATCTCTCTGTCTAGGAGTGGAACTCTCCTAAATTTTCCTTCTTCTATGTTAACATGCGCATTCACTTAGACATAGATGCAGGACATGAGATGTAGATTAGTCTATCCCAGAGATGAGCCCCATTACTGAATCTCCAAAAGAGACTGGTCAGAGCTATACACATAAAAAAATATTATTCGATGGGTTATATTTATAGGCATTTGTGTATACCTTTATATGTGTATGTCTATGCAAGTGGGTGATTAAAAATAACAATCATCCACGTCTACAGACTTTGTAGCAGGGTAGCACACAGGAGGGATTCAAGGCAAGTTTGCTGGGAAGGTTTGAAGGAACGACAGGGTCAGACAAAATGATGTAACCAAATATAGATTTAAAGCACACGGAGAATTTAATAATATGCAGAAAAATAATATATCAACTTTTGTTTCTTTTTTTTGTATTTTTTAATTAGATATTTTCTTAATTTACATTTCAAATGCTATTCCGAAAGTCCCCTCCCCCTCACCCCTCCCTGCTCCCCTGCCCACCCAATCCCACTTCTTGGCCCTGGCGTTCCCCTGTACTGGGGCATATAAAGATTGCAGTACCAAGGGGCCTCTCCTCCCAATGATGGCCGACCAGGCCATCTTTTGTTACATATGATGCTAGAGACTCGAGTTCTGGGCATTCTGTTTAGTTCATATTGTTGTTCCTCTTCTAGGGTTGCAGACCCCTTCAGTTCCTGGTGTTCTATCTCTAGCTTCTCCAATGTGGGCCCCGTGCTCCCTCTTATGGATGACTGTGAGCATCCACTTCTGTGGGAGTCTGCTATATCAGTGTCCCTTCAGTAAATACTTGCTGTCCTATGCAATAGTGTCTGAGTTTAGTGACTGATTATGGGATGGATCCCCGGTGGGTTAGTCTCTGTATGGTCCATCCTTTCATCTTAGCTCGAAACTTTGTCTCTGTAACTCCTTTCATGGGTATTTTGTTTCCTATTCAAAGGAGGAATGAAGTATCCTCACATTGGTCTTCCTTCTTGATTTTCATGTGTTTTGCAGATTGTATCTTGGGTGTTCTAAGTATCTGGGCTAATATCCATTTATCAGTGAGCGCATATCCAATGACTTCTTTTGTGATTAGGTTACCTCACTAAGGATTATGGCGCAGAGCAGGTCGGTGCAGGTCAGTTCCCGGACCCCAAAGGGTCACCCAGACCCTGTCAGTGCAGACCAGCCCAGATAGCAACTTTTTGTTTCTAAACAATAAAACAAAACACAATTCTGCTCTTTAATTTGAACTTACGTTTTCTAAATTAAGAGACTTTTGTGGAATACTTTTCTTAAGCACAATAATAATATTATCTTTCTCCTCATAATACTGGGGATTTAACTTTGTATCTTGCAAATGCCAGATAGGCACTCTATCACTAAGCCACAGACCCAGACTTTCATAACAGCTGGAGAGTAGCCTTGAGTTAGATTTAGAGAGAAAAGATGTTTCTTTACTCTTCATTTCCCATGGAATCAGTAGAAGAGCAAGTGGCCAATCTTGCTGACTTCTCAAATGGGACTCTATAGGGCCACATCTTAAATAAAGAAGTCCCCAGTCATTTAAAATTAAAGCATTGAATGAAGGGATACAGCATGTATCTAGTGCACATGACAGAGAGTGAGACAGGGGGTCATATTTTATGTGGAAAATAACAGAATCTGGTAAAACAATCAGAACACAATTTTCTGTACAGTTGAAAAAGTTCTCCCTGGAAGCTCTTGGGGGTCTTGAATGGAGGGACCCACGGATCCAACTGTATACCTAGTTAGAGGGGCAGACCTTGGTCCTGTGAAGGCTCAATGCCTCAGCATAGGGTAAAAGTAGGTGCAGTGAGGTAGGTGTAGGGATAAAATAGGTGAGTACCCCACAGAAATAGGGGGGAGGAGGAAAGGGATAGGGGTTTGCAGAGGAGAAACTGAGAAGGGGAACAAATTTAGAAATGTAAAAAATTAAAATAACCAATACAAAATTTTTTAGAAAAGTGTTTTTTATATTTTGGTAAATTTTATCCCTGATTTTTTTTTTTTTTTTACCTCTCTTATGAGAATTAAAAGGTAGTTTTTTGGTGGATTTTTTTGTGGATTTCTTTTCCAGAAAGTAAAAAGATATATATGCCTTGCTTCTATTCCATCTTCCTTAAGAGCTGTATAATCAGTTTTGCATATTTTAAAACCTTATGACACAGTCATCTATAGGATGGAACAGAGGGCTCCCAATATAGGAGCTAGAGAAAGTACCCAAGAGCTGAAGAGGTCTGCAACCGTATAGGTGGAACAACAATATGAACTAATCAGTACCCCCAGAGCTCCTGTCTCTAGCTGCTTATGTAGCAGAAGATGGTCTAGTCGGCCATGATTGAGAAGAGAGGCACCTTGGTCTAGCATACTTTATTTGCCCCAGTAGAGGGGAATGCCAGGGACAAGAAGTGGGAGTGAGTGAGTGGGTAGCAGGACAGGGGTAGGTATAGGGGACTTTTGGGATAGCATTTGAAATGTAAATGAAGAAAATATCTAAAATAAAAGAACCTTATAACATTTCCTTTGAAATACAGATCTTAAATTCTGTGTTTGCACTGTAAAATTGAAAAATTATTTGTATAACACTTTTAACAGTAAAATATTCAAATGAGCTGAACACATGGATGCTCTTCTCTACTGTGCTGTGTGTTGCCTTATATTTTCTCTGACAATATCTTTATGTTCAATCTCAACAAGTTGTCTGAGATTGAAGCATATCCTTAACCTGTCTAGTCTTAAAATTTTTCTAAGACAATTGTGAATCTTTAATTCACTTCCTCCAAATTTTAGTAATTATTCTTTTCTTTAGGGGTGCTGATTGGAAAGCTTATGTTAACGTTTAATTTTCATTGATAAATATTATGATGATATAACACCAAGATGATTTTTTCATTTATGACTTGTTTAAAGAAGCATGGTGTGCCATCACTTTAAAGGAGAAGGCAGAAAAAGCCTCACTTGATCTGGCATAAATGTATCTTAAGCAGAGTACTCAGTTTTGACATTTCAGTTTTGAAAGCTAACCTGAGGACAGAAAAGTTGCCTTAATCTTGTGTTATTTCATAATTTAGATAACAAAAGGATTCTTCATTTTTTTCACTGCAGTCCACACATATTTGACATTTCTACCCTTCTCAAATAACAAAAAACACAGCTATGAAAAGCACTTACTTGAAAATATCTCCCATATTGTATAGTATCATATCATAACTAAATTTAGTGCAGAATTTGACAATAATTTTGATTCTAATAAAAGTAAAAATTATTATCTGAAATAAAAGCAAAAGGGAAATGAATTCAGGTTTCTTTCTAGTGAAATAATTTGGTTTGTTTGTTTGTTTGTTTGTTTGTTTGAGACAGGGTTTCTCTATGCAGCCCTGGCTGTCCTGGAACTCACACTGTAGACAAGTCTGGCCTGAACTCAGAAATTCTCCTGCCTCTGCCTCCCATGCCCGGCGTGAAATAATTTGTTAGGAATTAAGAGCTGTTATATGAACTTACACTGCAAAACAGAAGACAACAAAAACAATATGAATATTTAAGTGAAAATTCCCATGCTCTTGAATGTTCTATCAAGTTTCCATGAATCAATTTATAAACTGATATGACCTCATTTATAAAACTGTATATTTTTATTAATAAATTATAATAATAGAATAATAGGATAAATATTTTAAAATATAATTATAAAATCAATTTTCCATTAAAATGTTGACATAAAAGTTTTAAAATAATTTTATGTACAAATAC
Source organism: Mus minutoides (assembly GCA_902729485.2). Lineage (NCBI taxonomy): Eukaryota > Metazoa > Chordata > Mammalia > Rodentia > Muridae > Mus > Mus minutoides. The sequence continues at coordinate 26,374 of LR752093.1, read as the reverse complement.
TACAAAAGAAGTTATTTGCTCAGAGTCTTCTATTAAATGGAACAGAGGGCCCCCAATGGAGAAGCTAGAGAAAGTACCCAAGGAGCTGAAGGGGTCTGCAACCCTATAGGTGGAACAGCAATATGAACTAACCAGTACCCCAGAGCTCTTGTCTCTAGCTGCATATGTAGCAGAAGATGGCCTAGTCAGCCATCACTGGGAAAAGAGGCCCATTGGTATTGCAAAGATCATAGGCCTCAATACTGGGGCATACTAGGGCCAGGAAGCAGGAGTGGGTGAGTTGGAGAGCAGGGTAGGGGTAGGGGTATAAGGGACTTTTGCCATAGCATTTGAATTGTAAATGAAGAAAATACCTAATAAAAATTGTTTAAAAAGAAGTTATTTGTTTATTTCAATGTTGAATTTCCAAGATATATTTTCTTTTAATTTTTTCTTGACACATTGTTGTTATGAGAAATATTAAAAAAGAGAAAAAGGGGAGGGGGCAAGTTCCCATGCTACTGCCTCTGCCCCAGTGGCCTGGCCAGCAATGCACTGGCAAACAATGGCTAACCTGTTTTTATCTCATGGAGACTGTGACTCAGAACTTTAAAATCTCTCTACCCAGCTCTCTAGGTGCGCACACCAGCACCATGCTTCAAATCCCCCATGGTTTTTGTGATGGCATCACATGCAAACTCATGCCTCATGTCACCCCCCCACCACCACCACCATTCTCTCTGAACCCGCAGAGTCACTGTGTGAAGGAAAACAAACAGGAACTTCAGTATCTCAAATGCTGGTTACAGAAACTAAAATCCTAATCTTGTAAGCCTTATTAAATCTAAATCCTCCAGAGTTGAATCCTGATGGATCCACCATTGAAACTGGGAGACACTACAGCTACATGCTGTCCCTGTCCACAAAAACCATTACTCTCTCCTGCTTCTTCTAGTCCTCTGTCCAAACCGGAAGTTCCTCCTACTCGTCCAGTTTTTGGCTCCTTTCTTTACTCATTGGCGGATTGGTTCACAAGAACAGCACCAGGCCCATCCATAACACAGTGTTTCATTAAGCAATAGGTGAGTAAATTATGTAAGTGATAAGTGCTTAGCCCATGATATTTAAAAATATCAGATAGTCTTTTCCATTATGTTATAATATTTGCATTTTATAGTTGGGAAATACAATTTAGAGCATCGACTCAATACTGTTAAAGCATGACCACTGACATAATGTATATTCTTAACTATACACCCAGAACTATCTTTTTAGGAGTCACCTCACCATGCATTATGAATGTGAACTTCTACTTGGATCTATTCTGTCCAAGAATATGACTATAAGAAGAAAGTAGAAAATTATCACTCAGCTAGGTAGTGAGAGGTTGAGTCACATTTGCTCTGCATATTCCCAATATCCTTCATAAGGTAAATGTTTTGAGACTGTAAGCTGTACATATGGTAATAAATTCAGAACACTTCATGGTGATGAGTTGTAGCTTAACTTACTTGATTGTTTTCCATGTGAGGTTCTGATTCAAAATTGTCTCATTTTCAGACATTTCATGCTTAGTGGTTTCACTTGCTTACCCAAAAGTAATAAAGTAATAAGTTAGTCTCTCTCTCTCTCTCTCTNCACACACACACACACACACACACAAACAAAAACACACACATGCAAATAAAAGTAAAGGTTATGGATATGTAGATATGTGCTCATTGTTTTTGATTGTTTCAGAACCTAAAACCCACATCTCCTAGTGGAAATAAACTTTATCTAGAGCTGTGTCCTTTGTAAAAACTATTCCTTACACTAATCTAAATATTTAATTCAACCAAATGTGGTGTGTATTTTGCCACATAGTATATCGCTCAGATCACTAAGATACATGCATGGATCTTAGGAGTATGAAAGCCAAAGGATTCCTCACTGCAAATTAAATATAATTATGAACCTATCAATTATAAATATAGCCCTGCTCTATTATATTGACTCAGGAATCTTTCTAAAAGAAATGCAGTAGGAAACTTTAGCTGATTTTTGGATACTGTTCAGAGAAACAGAAACTTGAATGATGTATACTTTTATGGCTGGTATAGAAAGGAGACATGGGTCCATACTTTATAAATGGTTCAGCCTGTTTGTTACAGATGGATCTAGACAGAAACCTCAGTAAAATATCTTGCTATTGTTTCTTTAAATATTCATATTTTATAAAACATTAGTTTTCTGTTTCGTGCAATTTGCCCAGGGTTGTCTAATTAATGAGAATGTTTTATTTTTAAGACATATGTTCTTGCATTTTTCCATGTGTGAAAGATAATAATTTTAATTAAAGCTAGATAACATCTATATGCATAGTTATACCTGAGCTAATGTTTTATACATTTTTGGGTGACAAGAATAACTTCTAAATGCTAGAAATAGTTACGTTCTGTAGATTATGTGTGACTTTTAATAAGATCACATTTTTAAATTTTTATTTCATCACTAAAGCATTTCTTAAATATAATTATTTAAACTGTCATTGCTTAATACTAACTCTATGTACTTCTATAATGTTTTTAATTTATTGTTCTCATAATCTCCTATATTTACAATATGTCATTTTCTCAGGTCCATCCAGTAGTAGTTCCTATGCTGTAGATGGATAAATTATTATTGTTATTATCATTATTATTATTATTATCATCATAATCATCATCATTATTACTTATTCACTTTCTTATCACTGCCTACTTCCCAGTCATATCCTCCCACAATCCTTCCCACATTTCCCTATCCCTTCTCATCTGACCAGGTGCTCTCCTTATCTCCCAATGGTACACTTCAAGTCTCTGCAAGATGAGGCACTTCCTCTCTCAGTAAGCCCAGAAAAGTTAGCCCAGCCAGAACATATTCTACATACAGGCAACAGTTTTGGGGATAGCCTCCTGTTTTAGTTTGAATATGTTTGGCCCAGAGAGTGGCACTATTTGGGGTAAGAGAATGTTTATTACTGTTGGCATGGACTTTAAGACCCTCCTTCTGATGATGTGGGAGCCAATCATCCCCTAGCAGCATTCAGATGAAGATGTAGAAGTCTCAGATCCTTCAGCATTATGCCTACCTAAATGTTGCCATACTGCTACCTTGATAATAATGGACTGAACCTGTGAACCAGTAAGCCAGCCTCTTTTAGATGTTGTCCTTATAAGACTTGCCTGGGTCATGGTGTCTGTTCACAGAAGTAAAAAGCCAACTAAGACACCCTCACTCCAGTTGTTTGGGACCCAACTGAAGACCAAGATGCACATTTGTTACATATGTGTTGGGAGGGCCAGGTCAAGCTTGTATTATGTTCTTTGTTTGGTAGTTCAGTATCTGAGACTTCCAAGGGTACAACTCAGATAAATCTATTCGTCTTCCTATAGAGTTCCTATCAGCTTAGAGGCAGAAATCTTTCCTCTCCTGTTTTTTCATAAGAATCCCTAAACTCCACTGTTAGGCTGTGTATCCCTGTATCTATATGAGTCAGTTGATTGGTGGAGCCTCTCAAAGGACAGCCTTACTAGACTTCTGTCTACAAGCATAACAGAGTTTCATTAGTCAAGGAAGGGCTTGGTGCTTGCGCATGGGATGTGTCTCAAGTTTGGCCTGTTATTGGTTGGTTTGTCCCACAGTCTCTGCTCCATCCCCAATCTCTGCATTTATGCAGACAAAATAAGTTTGTGTTCAAAAATTTTGTGGATGGGTTGGTGTCCCTATCATTCATACCAGCGATCTTGTCTGGCCACTGGAGGCAGTCTCCTATGCTCCATTTACCCTATACTGTGAGTCATAGCTAAGGAAACCCCCATTGACCCTTGGGTGCCTCCTTTGTCCTAGTCCCCTTCTTGTTCTGGAAATGCACCCCAACCACCACACCCAGATTTCCATACATCCTCATAGTCAGCCAGCCATCCCCCTACTTTTTCCCAAACCTGACCCTGAACACCTCCCAGTCTCCTTCTAATCCCCTCTCCCACATTTTACCATTCCTCCTTCTGCATTCCCCCTCCCAAATGAGATACAAGCATTCATGCTTGTGTTCTCCTTCTAGGTTCACCAGACTCAAAGAAGATGTAGAGGAATTTTAATCCAGCACTATAAATGCTCTGGCAAAGGATCACATCCAAAGACTTTCTAGAATTCTGTTATCTGGCTGAAATGTCACATCTTTATTCTCTCTAGCTGATTTACAGGCACTCCCTCAGTATACACCTTTAATCCACAATAATGAAGATAATGTTAGTTTGTAGATGAAAGAAGCAAAGCAGCCATGGTTGAAGATGATGCCTAACAAGAGACAGAGAGACAGAGACAGAGAAACAGAGACCCAGAGAGACAGATGGAGATGCAGAGAGACAGAGAGACAGAAAACAGAGACAGAGAGACAGGGAGAAGAGAGACAGACAGAGAGAGAGGTGGGGGAGGAAGGAAGGAAGGAAGGAAGGAAGGAAGGAAGGAAGGAAGGAAGGAAGGGAGGGAGGGAGGAAGGGAGGGAGGAAGGGAGGAAGGGAGGAAGGGAGAGAGAGAGATAGAGAGATAGAGAGAGAGAAGCTAACAGAGCAGTTTTACAAAGACAGGTTAGAGGTGAAGACTGAGAATGAGGAGTCAGAAAATTAGGCCAGATTTCCATAACTAGCTAAGCAGAGAAAGTCAGTCAGAAACCAAGAGAAGCCAGTTTGAATAAGTCATCTTGAATAGGAGTTTGTGCCAAAACAGCTGAGTTGATCCAGTCATCCAGAGTTCAGAAAGAGTTATTAAAGCTGCATTTTTATTTAGCAGTAAATTTCAGAGTATTGAAACATTCTAGGCCAGCATTAGAAGGTATGAAAAGTAGAAGCTTTTTAGGCCAGGCCTAGGGCTAGTTAGAACAGAATGGAGCTAGAAATGCTCTGGGCTCAGCCCAAGTTATGTATTTGTATAGATTAGGTACAACTTTCATATCACCCCATCATCAGAGTAAATAAAAAGTTTTACAATGTGAATAAGAGTTTATTGACTTGAGGGTTGAAGTTACTCATAGCCTACTTATTCATGTCACAACACTCAAATACTAGTTTAAAACCTCCATCTTGTGGGGAAATTTCTCATTTAGCAGTTATTTAAATGTATTATGACTATATTTAGAGTCCAATGCTGATGAGTCAAGATTTCATTTAATCTAGTACCATGACTTATGTTATGACATGTTAGCAAAAAGTGGATGTGGAAGTATATACTGATGAATACATGGAGGAAGAGAGAACTCTCTAACATTCCAATGAAGCCAGAACTGTATATTTCTGGCTAGTATCTGTTTTTAAATCTAAACTTCATTTTACAAGAGACATGTGTTAATAATAGAAAGCTCTCAGCTAAGTTTCCTTTTAGAAGATTTTCTTAAAAATGAAAAGCTTATTTCTTTTTTTCCAATTTTTATTAGATATTTTCTTCATTTACTTTTGAAATTCTATCCCGAAGGTCCCCTAAACCTCCCCCATCCCCTGCCCTGCTCCCCTACCCACCCACTTCCACATCTTGGCCCTGGCATTCCCATGTACTGGGGCATATGATGTTTGCAAGACCAAGGGGCCTCTCTTCCCAATGATGGCCAACTAGGCCTTCTGCTACATATGCAGCTAGAGACATGAGCTCTGGGGGTACATGTTAGTTCATATTGTTCTTTCACCTATGGGGTTGGAGACCCCTTCAGCTCCTTGCTCCAGGGTCCCAATGGAGGAGCTAGAAAAGCTTATTTCTTAGGGTCATTGAATGCCACATAAACGGTATTTGTGAAATCCTAATCTCTGATAAAAAGTTCAAGATTTCTGAAGGACTACTATAACCTAGACATATCTACAGGAATGGTCAAGCGATGGATCACATTTTATTTTCTATCTCTATAATTTGCTTCTTCTACTTTACATTTGTATATGCTTATGAACCCTCTGATTTTCTATGTCAGACTATCAAAAAGACTATGTCAGACTATACCAAAGGATTGGCAAAGAGTTATATTAGTGGTGAGAATAAGTCTGCTATGTTGATATAATTAATTCCAGTTCTAAGTTCATCATATGAGATGGAATATCCATATAATGGGAACTGCTGGCCTACACACTATCTCACGTGTATGAAAGGAAATAAAAGGAACTTAAAACTCATACCAGTTTCAAGGACCACTGATGCTTTCCTTGAGAGCAAAGAAAGGCTTTCATTTAATTTCATAAAAAAGGAAGAATCATGTAAAAATACTATTTGTTATTTAAACAGGAAACTTAAAGTTTGCTTATGAGTTATCAGAGATAAAGAAAGTGGGAGTATTTTGAGTTGTTGTTGTTTGTTTGTTTGTTTGTTTGATCTGTTGCTATAAGAATGACCGACCAATGGACTATGATTCAAGTTGGGTGTTTTATGGTCATGAATAGACGTCATATTGGAATTGGGTACAACTGGTTGAATTCATTGTCTTTTAACTTTTCATACATCATTGAGACTCTTAGTCTATTTTTCGCTGCAGAAGTCTAGAATTCTCTACTCCTTCAAAAAAGATATGGAAATATTTGTCTTAGAAGTTATATTGGCTAATGCTCTGAATATCTTTAGAACCTTTATCTTATTAAGTTGAAGTTTTTAAAATCCTGATTGGGAAATATTATAGTTTTTAAAACACAGCAGAAACTTTGTCCAGAATACACTACAGCTATCTAAGTGTGTTTCATTATGATATTAAAATATTCTTAACTTGGTGTTTATATATGATGCTAATGAGACATGCAGAGATTAAGATTTAAAGTTATTATCCAGGTGTTAGCCTGTCTGCTTGCTATGCATGATGATGAGATGGGCCTGCACCCATGGTGATGTGCTATAGAAAGAGGAGTACCACTTGCACTGAAGGGGGTCACTATATAAATAAACTCTTTCATTAAATTTTCCTATAGCAACCAGTGTGTTAGTTTGAATGAGAAAGGCTCCCATAGGCTCATACTTTTTAAATTTTGGTCTCTAGTTAGTGAAACTATTTGGGAATGATTAGTAGATATGTCCTTGTTGGATTTGGTATGATCTTATTGGAGGAGGTATGTCACCTGGTGTGGGCTTTAAGATTGCCATAGTCATTCATTTGAACCTGTGACCCGTTTACTTGCATATAATGCTATATGCAACTGATCAGACATAATACTATTTGCTCTCCATCATGATGCTTATGGACTGGCCCTCTAACATTGTAGAAAGCCCCCAATTAAATGCTACTTTTTATGTGTTGCCTGTGGCACAGTGTCTTCTCATAGCAACAAAATAGGAACTAAAACAACAACTATAATGAGAGCAAAAATAAAACTTTTACTTCTGCCTGTGGGGCACTGGTATTGGGGAAATAAAGGGGGTGGGAGAGAGGGCCTACATCCTACCAGAGCTCTGGGACTCTGGGTGGGTGGACACAGGGAAGACAGAGGGGAGGAGGTGAGAGAGAGAGAAGACACAAGAGAATCAAGGGAAGAAGGAGGAGCCAAAGAGCTCCTTTTATAGTGGGCTGGGCTACCTTACTGTTGCAGGGCAACTGTGGGGAGGAGCATACCTGACTATTGTCAGATAACTATGAGGGTGGAGCCTGGACAGCCTATGTGACTGATGGCCACAGATTGATAGAGTTGAGTCGTCCTGTCAGGATCCTACGTCTGGAAACATGGCAAATGGGTCTCTGTCATTTACAGATTAATCTGTTGTGTCTCGAGAGTTTGAACCTAGCTCCACCAGAAAACAGGCTGCCTTTCATAGTCACACATCTGCCTTATAGTTTCTTGTGCTAGTTCTTTTACTTGAAGTCACAAAAACCCACCTGGTCTACAATAGAAGTTTGGGTTCCAAACCTCTCCATTTGGATTTGTAATGGTGTTTCTACATTTATCCCAGTTTGTTACAAAGAGAAGTTTTCTTGATGATGGTGAAGATTACACTTTTATATAGGTACTTAACGACAATTTATGAAAACAGTCTATGAATTTTTAAAGAAACGGTAAGTGGGAATGGGAAGCTTTGGAAGGACAAAAGGAGGAAAGGGCTATAGTGTAATTCTCAAGAAATATAACAACTAACTAAATATTAAGTGTTTCTAAATTTAAATGATGTATTATTATTGTAAAATCTGCAAAAATTAAGAATGTTGTAAGTTTACTGATCATATTGTAATGGGATTAGCTGTATTATTCATCCTATTTTATTCTCTATTAGAAAAAGTATAAAAATGACACTAAGAATACATTAAATCTTTACAGCAGTAAAGAGCTTGAAATGTTTTTTGGAAAATATCAGGGAAGAATTTTATCAATGACATGTTCTCATTCTATCTGAAAACATGAATTTATGTAAGATGTATAAAAATACTGGACAGAAATAATTGAGAAATTAATGTTAAATAAAACAAGAAAGAAACAAGAAATCAATAACAAAAAGAAAACATCAAAGACAGAAATTTGAAACCTGTGTGTTGCATGATTTCAAGGAAGTATTTTGCCAGTCTCATAAAATAATTTTTTCTAACTTTATTATTTAAATATCTACCTAACTCATTCTATGAAGCCACAATTACTCTGATACCTAAACCAAACAAGGACTCAACCAAATAAAGAAAACTTCAGACTAATCTTGCTTATGAATATTGATGCAAAAAAATATACAATAAAATTCTTGTAAATTGAATCTAAGAACACATCAAAACTATCATTTACCACAATCAAGTAGGCTTCATCCCAGGGATGCAAGGTTAGTTAATTATATGAAAATACATTAATTAAATCAACTATATAATATAACTCAAAGAAAAAAATCATGTGATCATATCTTTAGATGCAAAAAAGGCATTTGACAAAGTATATCACATCTTGATGTTAAAAGTATTGGAGAGATCATGAATTGAAGGGCCAGATTAATAAACATAAACATATAAACATAATAAAAGAAACCTACTACAAGCCAACAGCCAATATCAAATACAGTGGAGACATACTTGAAGCAATCCCACTGAAATTAGGCACAAGACAAGGATGCCTACTCTCCCCATATGTGCTAGCTAGAACAATAAGACAGCAAAATGAGATTAAGAGGATACAATTTGGTAAAGAAGAAATAAAGGTATCACTATTTGCATTTTATATATATATATATATATATATATATATATATATATATATATATATATATCCCAAAAATTCTACCAGAGAACTTCTTCAGGTGATAAACAACTTCAGCAAAGGGAACTTCAGCAAAGGGGCTGGATATAAAACTAACTAAAATAAATCAGTAGCTTTCCTTTGTACAAATGATAAACAGGCTGAGAAAGAAATTAGGGAAACAACTCACTTCACAATAGCCACAAATAATATAAAATAACTCTAACAAAACAAGTGAAAGACCTATATGAAAATAATTTCAAGTCTCTCAAGAAAGAAATCTGTGAAGATCTTAGAATATGAAGAGGAATTCTATGCTCATGGTTTGGCAGAATTAACATAGTAAAGATGGCCATCCTACGAAAGGCAATCTATAGATTCAATGAAATCCCCATCAAAATCTCAAAACAATTCTTCAAATACATGGAAAGAGCAATTCTCTAATTCATTTGAAAATACAAAAAACCAAGAATAGCAAAAAGAATTCTGAACAATAAAAGAACAGCTGGTGGAATCACCAACGCTGACCACAAGGTTTACTACAGAGCAATAGTGATAAAAACTGCATGGTATTGGTACAGAGTCAGACATGTTGATCAATGGAAAAGAATTGAAGACCCAGAAATAAAACCACATACTTACAGTCACTTGATCTTTGACAAAGAGTCCAAACATATTCAATGGAGAAAAGAAAACATCTTCAATAAATGGTGCTGTTCTAACTGGCTTTCTCTATGTATATGAATGAAAATAGACCCATATTTGTTCTCCTGCACAAAGTTCAAGTCCAAGTGGATCAAGGATCTTAAAATAAAACCAGATACACTGAATCTAATATAATGGAAAGTGGGAAAGAGCCTAGAACTCATTGGCACAGGAGGAATTTTCTTAAACAGAACTCCAATGGATCATGCACTAAGATCAAGGATTGATAAATAGGATCTCATGAAACTGGAGAGCTTCTATAAGGAAACAGACATAGTCAATAAGACAAATAGGCAACCTAAAAATTGGGGAAAAAAAACTTCACTAACCCCACATCTGTTTGAGGGCTAATATCCAAAATATATAAAATATTCAAGAAGTTAATCACCAAAAAAACAAACATCCTAATCAAAAAAATGGAGTATTGAACTAAACTGAGAATTCACACTAAGGAATCTTAAATGGCTAAGAAGCACCAAAAAACAAACAAACAGACAAACAAACAAACAAACAAACAAACAAACAAAAAAGGTAAAAGTCCTTAGTGATCAGAGAAATGCAAATCAAACCGACCCTTCGATGCTGAGATGCAACCTTACACTAATCAGAATGGCTATGACCAAAACCTCAGTTGACAATACATGTAGGAAAGAATGTGGAAAAAGAGGAACACTCCTCCATTGTTGTTGGTTTTGCATAGTGGTACAACCACTCTGCAAATCAATCTGGAGTTTGCTCAGAAAATTGGAAATAGACCTACCTGAAGACCCAGCTATACCACTCTTGGGAATATACCCAAAAGATGCCTCACCATGCCACAGGGACATGTGTTCCACTATGCTCATAGTAGCCTTATTTGTGATAGCCTGAAGCTGGACACAACCTAGATGTCCCATGACAGAATAAGGAATAAGGAAAATGTTGTTCTTTTACACAATGGATTACTACCCAGCTATTAAGAACGAGGATATCCTGAGTTTAGCAGGCAACTGGATGGAACTAGAAAATATCATCCTGAGTGAGGTAACTTAGTCCCAAAAGGACATGCATGGAATGTACTCACTAATAAGTGGATATTAGAAAAAAAAAAGTACAGAATACCCAAGATACAGTACAAAGAAGTAAAAAAGTTCAAAAAGCTGAAGTGCCCAAGTGAGGATCCTTAAGTCTCACTTGGGAAAGAGAAGGAAGCAATCATATGTGGGGAGGGAGGAAGCGACCTTGAGAGGAAAAGTGGATGGGGGAGAGAATGGAGGGAAAAGGGAACCTGACCTGGTATTGAGTGAGGGAAAGGACTGAATGTCTGATGGCCAGTAGAAGGAATGGGAACAGGCAACTTCAGGAGATAGGAAGTTGCGGGCAAGATTCAGGGTGCACCAGAGGCCTGGGGAGTGAGAGACTCTCAGGACTCTAAGGGAGGGACCTTAGATGAAATGACTGACACTAGGTAGAGGGAACTTCTAGAGTCTACCTCCAGTAGGAAGACAGGGCATCAAATGAGGGAGGTGGGTATCCCACAGTCAAAACTCTGATCCGTAATTTTTCCTGTCTGAGAGACTTACATGGATGGGAATGGAGAAGAGCCTGATCCAATGTCAGGCCCAAAGAGGGATCCAGCTCATGGGGCAGTCCCAAGGCCTGACACTATCACTGAGGCTAAAGAGTGCTCAAAAAAGGGACCTGGAATGACAGCACTCAGGGAGTCCCAACAAACATCTGAAAGAGTCAGCGGCAGATAGTTGTACCCAACCAATGGACAGATGCAGCTGAACCCTGTTGTTGAATTAGGAAAAAACTGAAAGAAGCTGAGGAAGAGGGTGATTCTGATGGAGGACCAGGAATCTCAATAAATCTGGACCTCCAAGATCTCTCAAACACTGGACCACCAAACAAAGCATGTACCAGCTGAGCATATACCAACAATACACATACTACAGAGGACTGTGTTCATACAAAGATGATGCACCTAACCCTCAAGAAACTGAAGGCCCCAGGGTGCTTAGAGGTCAGATGGGATGGGGGTGGGGACATCTACGTTGAGACAGAGAGTTAGAGAAGAGGTATGGGATGTGGAGCAGTAGGAAGGTGGACAGGAGATGGGGAATAAAATATGGAATGCAAAAATGAATAAATGAATAAATAAAAAAATAAGTAAAACAATTCAATCATATATATATATATATATATATATATATATATATATATATATATATATATATTCATGATTTTTGCTTGTAGTCAGTACATTATATTGTTTTGGAACTAATGTATATGTGTTGAAATTATGTTTATTTCAATTAAGACTAATAAAGGAAATATTAAATATTTATTATAATACAGGAATTTGAGAAGGTTGAAGATCTATACTCTATTCATGTGACATCATTACCTTTTAATATTGTCATTTTTCAAACCATAATCGATTATTGTTGGTTTTGATTAATCTAATTAATTAAATTATATTCATTGATTTATCCAAGGTTAATGAGGCATTATGTAAATTACTATTGAGTAGCTGTTTACAGACACATCAATATACTTCAGTATGAATGTTAAATCATTTTTATGACTCTGGCTTTTATTTTTTCAGCTTAAAATTAACAACTAAAATAAAACTTCTATTAGTGGCTATAATATGTCACTTTATTATCAAAGCCAATCACTATGGCCTAAAACCTGAGTAAAAATCTTGGTCAGAACTGACAGACAATATAACTGGAAGTCTTGCCAAAGTGGAGAATTTCGAAATAATAGTAATAGTCCAGACTAGTTCAAAGCCGAGCTTTTTTTAGTATAGATCTATCTATCTATCTATCTATCTATCTATCTATCTATCTATCTATCATCTATCATCTATCTATCTATATGTGTGCGTATAAATGTACATGTGTATATACACAGATACATATGTACAAACATATATACATGCATACACAAACATATATACATACATATGTATTTATACATATATGTGTGTATAAATGAATATTTGTGTGTATATATATATATATATATATATATATAAACAAACATATGTATATATATATATATATGTATATATATATCTGTGTGTATAAATGAATATGTTTATATACATATATACATATATACATATATACATATATATGTATATATACAAATACATATATATGCATATGTGTGTATGTATAAATGTATATGTGTACATACATATATACATATATATATACACAAACACATATACATACACACATATGTGTATATATATATATATATATATATATATATATATATATATATATATATATATTTCTAAATTTAAAGTAACAGTAAATAACCCCAATAAAATTTGAGGCTAAAAACGAATTTCAGGCACAATCAGGATGAAATACAGGTCATTATCTTTGTCTTAGTTTTGCTTTGCTCTGTCCAGTATCAGATGGAGAAGAAACTGCATATGTCTGAATATCCAATAGTTTCTTAACATTTAAGGTAATATATTCAAGCCTTATTTGGATTGAATACTGTTACAACCAAGAAGATCTCATTTAACATGATTAGCTATGATTAGCACACCAACAATATTAAAATACAAGCAAAATTAACCAGTCACCTTATATTTTTAAGTAATTAATTTTAATTTTGCTTTTATATTTAGCCAGACAGAGAAAAGTGAGAACTCATAGTACAAGACAAATATGTATCTATATTCACCTTAAATAAGTTATGAATTAATCTTTAAATGAGATAGGTAGTTAATATTCTAAGTACAAACTTTGAAAGTAGGACATTGGAACAAAGTTTATAAGTGAATAAATCTTGAATTCAGATAATTTTATGATGATGACTTCTGGTGAATAAATATAAATAGAAATATGTTGACAGGTTGTAGATCAGTTAGCAATACTTTTTCTTTGATTATTATGTATCAAAACATTGTATTCGTTTTGCCAAATAATTTCAGATGTCTCTTAATAATTGTTTATATATAGTGGTCAGACATTTAATAATCCATGTAAAATTATATAAAGTCTAGCTTTTCTCATGGATTCTCTACAGTATTTAAATTACATAAACTGTAAAAAGGTGATATTGTGCAGGAAATTACATTAATTTTGTTCCTAAATTAATTTTGTTACTCGTAAAATTTTCAAACATGCTATTGAAAGATTTTGAGGAAAAGCATATTTAAGTTCCACTATTTCTGAACAGTAACACTTGTGAAGTAATGGAGTCGTGTGTTCACTTGTCTATTCAGATACCAACTACTTGGTTAATGATAAATTAAGAGATTTTTCCACTTTTGTATTAATTCTTTAATATAAAACAATGTATTTTAACTCCTCTTAATCTACCCTCTCTACTCTTACTTTCCTAATGAACCAAATTCAGGTTTACTTTTGTTTAATTAACATAGTTTAACTCATGTAGTTAATCATTAAACTACAGTTTATGTTGCCCAACTACCCTTGGCCTTTAGGCCTTCTCTGGACTGTGATTGAATTAATAGGTATGACCAAATAATATATAGCTTGTATTATACGAAATGCTATAATGTATTAAATATTAATTATAATATAAATTATATTTAATTTCCCCTAGAGGCTATCAGATGAAAATAGACTTTTCTGCTATTGGTGGAATTTTAAATCCCCTTCTGGTCTATGCTGACTGACTTGTTACAGTTAGTTACTTGTTAGTCTTCCTGTTACAACCATTGTGAATTCATAGATGCAACTGCCCTGTTGTTTCTGGAAACCATTGTTTTCCTGAAGTGATCGACCATGTCTGTCACTTAGAATATTTAAACTCTCTTATCTGAGATGATTTCTAAACCTTGCAGTGAGAGGTTTGATATATGTATCTCATTTGGGGCTCAGAACTCCAGTCTCTTGTTCTCTTAACATTGACCAGTTGAGAGTCTTAATTAAATGTCTGCTCTATGAAGTAACTTCTCAGAAGAGGATTGAGAGATACATTGACCTATAGATATAGCAATGTCATTAGGAATCATTTTAATATTCTGAATCATATTCTTTAATTAGTTTTAGGTTTTCCCTTAAAGCCTACGACCTATTTAGCCACAGTTCTTGACCTTGCTATCATAGCCAGTCAGTTTATATGTCATGCCTACTGTTACAATTAATTAAAATGTTTCTGGTCATTTTCACAATACATTCACTGAGTAGAAAAGAACTCAGCAGAGGATATTTTAAATAATAACATTACTGTACTGATAGTTTTTTTCATGGATGCAACAAATATATACTAGAAATAAGGTGAATGAAGTTTATCTTTGTTCATGACTACAAAAGGCTCAGTTTATCATGTTGCAGAAGAGGATGAAAGAGCAAAGCCTTTAATAACATGATATCCAAGTAACGGAAAATGTCAGTGATGCAGTAAGAAGGCAAGGCAACATATAATGTTAATAATATAACAACATGACCTCACCCTTTCACTTCAAAATAATAACATCAAATTA
>LR752831.1:4282-44874 GCA_902729485.2 Mus minutoides | reverse complement strand
CATATGCAGCTAGAGACACGAGCTCTGGGGGTTCTGGTTAGTTCATATTGTTGTTCCTCTTATAGGGTTGCAGACCCCTTCAGCTCCTGGGGTACTTTCTCTAGCTTCTCCATTGGAGGCCCTGTGTTCCATTCTATAGATGACTATGAGCATCCACTTCTGTATTTGCCAGGCACTGGCACAGTCTTATACGAGACAGATATATCAGGATCCCTTCAGCAAACTCTTGCTGTCCTATGCAATAGTGTCTGAGTTTGGTGACTGATTTTGGGATGGATCCCGGTACCCAGATCATCATTTGTAGTTTTTCTAAATGTATCATTGCATTTATTTCCAAAGGCAGTACAGTGCAGTATTGTAGAGAGAAATGGTTTTAGTGAGGAAACATCAGATTCAAATGCTCATTCCTTTTATTATACACTGCTTGACCAGGGCTCATCTCTTTAGTAATAGAAGGTCAGTAATGTTAACATTCTAACAATGCTGTAAATGTTATACTTTACATCCTTAGCATCAGAACAGGGACGTAGGACTTGTTCAATCGATAAGGTTCCTTTTCCTCTTGAAGTTTTTATAAGTGCTGTAAAGAGGATTGATCTGTGTTCAACCTTATTGCTGGCATTGTCTTGAATACTTGAATGTTTGCAAGTGGAAGACAGAAGAGCAGCCACTCCAACCTTACTGATGGAGACAATGTATAACAGAGGCAGTGAAGATGGTGCGTAGAATGGAAATTATCTCCTTAGTGGTTGAGATGACTCTGTTGACTCTTTTAAAAGCAAACAAACAAACACCACACCCTTAAGCCTCTGGTAAACTAAAGTCTAACTGCCTACATTTATTCTGTTAACTTGCTAAAGGTATTTTTTTTATAGAAAATGTTGTTATTAATGTCTCTATCAATTTCATTTTAAAATGCACACACACACAAGCTTCTAAGTAACCGTCATTGAACCTGAGAGTCTAAGCCACCCTAATTATTTAGTTTTCCTTTCCATTGATATATTTCCATTGAGAGTTTCAGAAGTCAGAAGCTCCATTTTTTTTTTTAAATACTCTCCTTGATTTAATATTTATGCCTGTCCTCTTGCTTTGGGACTTGTCACAGAAGATAGAAAAGGCAGAGGGATGGAATACATTGACCCAGACTCTGAATCTTTATTTTTCTCTGTTTTCTCTTTTCATCATTTTTTTTTTATTCCTTTTTGTGTCGAACATCAGATAAATGCTTCATACAATGTAGGAAGCCGCACCTGGGCTTCCCCGCAGCAGCGAATGCCCTGCAACCGGGCCTCCCCAGCGAACGCCTCCGTAACCAGGCTCCAGCACTTGTCCGCACTCTGACCTCTGACCGGCAAAGCCGCCTGGCTCTGAGAGGCCCTGCCTGCGAGAAGCCCCGGGCTCTGAGAGGCCCCGCCTCCGAGAAGCCCCGGGCTCCGAGAGGACCCGCCTCCAGGGATCCCCAGGCTCTGAGAGGCTCCGCCTCCTGGGATCCCCGGGCTCCGAGAAGCCCCGGCTCTGAGAAGCCCTGGGCTCTGAGAAGCCCTGGCTCTGAGAAGCCCTGGGCTCTGAGAAGTCCTGGCTCTGAGAAGCCCTGGGCTCTCAGAAGTCCTGGCTCTGAGAAGCCCTGGGCTCCGAGAAGCCCTGGGCTCCGAGAAGCCCCGGCTCCATAAAAGCCTTCCATTCAGTGATAGCCCTCCGGCCCTCCACCATTACAAGATGGCGGAGGACCGGCCGGCTGTCAGGGAAGAGAGCCTAGTGCGCATGCGCAGTTCTCTCCTCAGGCCCTCCTCAGGCAGTAGCCCCCCCCAAGGGAAAAATATGCTAATGAGGCACTGCTTGTAGTACCAATGAAGGGAAAATATGCTAATGGCTGTGACTTGTGGCACCAATGAATGGGCCACATGCAAATGAGGTATGGCTTGGTGCACCAATCAGCAACCACTATGACACCCCTCTCCCTTCCCTGGGAGTGTATAAAAGCAGCAGCTCTGCTGCTGTCCAGAGTCCTGGGAATCAACTATCAAGGTGCTCCAGAATAAAGCTAACTGAGAAGATCCCGGTGGTGGCGTGACTTTCTTGCTGCTCTACGGAGGCAGGGAGGCACGCTGCAATACAAAGCAATGCTAGCTTTAAAGCAAGCACTTAAATTAATGTTTTGGTTTTCAGTGGAGAAGGGTGAAATTCATGTGGGTTGTTCTGGAACAAGACTTGCCTTTGAGAATTTGGATTTTTTTTCCTTCCCCTCCTGTCTATTTGTAGCAACTGTCAAAGTTGGCACATGGTGCATGTATCATTGTTTAATTCATCTTAAAAACAAGTGGAGTCTGTAGACAAATGAGTTTTCAGTTTATTAAACCATGGACATTGGCAATTTCGGATATAAAATTGTTCATTTAAAACATAACTGTTTTGGTGTTACACAAATTAATTAGTTCTGTGCTTTGGGAATTCTTTAAATTATAACTTCTTATGAAAGTCCATGAAATTTCTTTTTGTTGTTGTGTTTTGAGACAGGGTCTCACTATTTGCTTTGGCTGTCATGGGACTCACTATGTAGACCAGGCTGGCCTCCAACTCATAAAGATCTGCCCGCCTCTGCCTCCCTAATACTGGAATTAATGGCATGGCCACCACAACTACCCATGGAACTTCTTGATAGTTAGCCTTTCTGAAGAATCTTGCTGAGGTGACAGTGTATGTAAGTCGCATCTGTTTTTGAATCTGGATAGATGCTCAGCATAACTTAGATTTCCCATTATGTTCTTTAAAATTACAGATGTGATACTTCTTCGTTAGTTGAATCTAATTTGTTTTCAGTATTTTGTTCAGTAGTTATTATATTTCACTCTAGAAATAGCTCAATTTTTCAGGAGAAAATGAATTAGTTATATTTGTAAATATAGCCTAGTAAGAGCCTGGGGCAATCTGTATATTTGTAAGTAAACTATGATTACTGGTGAATTTAGTCTTGGATCCACAGCAAAAAAAACCATGAAATTTTCATGGTAAATAAAAATATGAACTAAAAGACACACTATTTGGTCTTAAGTACACCTATAAATTTGATTTATGACTGACTCATGAATATAACTGGGCTCAGTTTTGTTATTAATAAAATTATTATATTCTAATGTTTTTAATAGTTTTTTTTTTCTTTTTGGTACTTCATGTTAGGGTTTAGGTTAAATGGTCATTAAGTTTCAAACTGGTAAGCAGTAAAGGAGCATCATGAGTACAAAGCTATAAGCTCAAAATGATCTTAGAAACAAGGATGAGCACAGATGTCAGGGTGTGCTTCAAACTGGAAATGAGGTGAAGGGAGAGACTCAAGATGATGCCAGTCAGAAGGTCTAAAGACAGTGCTGTCTCTGCTTAGAACAATGGTGAGACCCAGAATGATAAAGCACAAAGACAAACACATGAATCTGGAGGCCCACAACAGTATAAATGGTTGAGATGAACACAGTCTTGCCAATTCCTCATATGCTTCGGTTGAAGACGTAAATCTCTATCACATTTGGCCAGGAGCTGAAGGGGGAACTAGTAAATATATTGAATCTAGGATGAGAAGGCAAATTTATCTTTCCATTATAAAAATCAAAGCAGCATTGTCTTTCATTTATGGGTTTTAATGGTTTGTGTGCCATCAAATAACAACAGAAATAGATATGCAATGTCTCACAGAGTGAACCATTCCTTAAATGGGTACTTGTCTTGGTTATGGTCACTAATATTTAAAAAGGTTGTATTGACATGTAGATCAATGGAACAGAATTGAAGACCCAGAAATGAATCCACACACCTATGGTCACTTGATCTTTGACAAGGGACCTAAAACCATCCAGTGGAAAAAAGACAGCATTTTCAACAACTGGCAGTTATCATGTAGAAGGATGTGAATTGATCCATTCTTATCTCCTTGTACAAAGGTCAAGTCTAAGTGGATCAAAGACCTCCAAATAAAACCAGAGACACTGAAATTTATAGAGGAGAAAGTGGGGAAAGCCTTGAAGATATAGGCACAGGGGAAAACTTCCTAAACAGAACAGCAGTGGCTTGTGCTGTAAGATCAAGAATTGACAAATGGGACCTTATAAAATTGCAAAGCTTCTGTAAGGCAAAAGACACTGTCAATAAGACAAAAAGGCCACCAACAGATTGGGAAAGGATTTTTACCAATCCTAAATCTGATAAGGGACTAATATCCAATATATACAAAGAGCTCAAGAAGCTAGACTCCAGAAAAACAAATAACCCCACTAAAAATGGGTACAGAGCTAAACAAAGAATTCTCAGCTGAGGAATTCTGAATGGCTGAGAAGCACCTGAAAAAATGTTCAACTTCCTTAATCATCAGGGAAATGCAAATCAAAACAACCTTGAGATTCCACCTCACACCAGTCAGAATGGCTAAAATCAAAAATTCAGGTGACAGCAGATGCTGGCAAGAATGTGGAGAAAGAGGAACACTCCTCCATTGCTGGTGGGATTGCAAGCTTGTACAACTACTCTGAAAGTAAGTCTGGTGGTTCCTCAGAAAATTGGACATAGTACTACCAGAGGATCCAGCAATACCTCTCCTGGGCATATACCCAGAAGATGTTCCAACTGGTAATAAGAACACATGCTCCACTATGTTCATAGCAGCCTTATTTATAATAGCCAGAAGCTGGAAAGAGCCCAGATGTCCGTCAACAGAGGAATGGATACAGAAAATGTGGTACATTTACACAATGGAGTACTACTTTGCTATTAAAAACAATGAATTTATGAAATTCTTGAGCAAATGGATGTATCTGGAGGATATCATTCTTAGTGAGGTAACCCAATCACAAAAGAAGTCACTATATTTGCACTCACTGATAAGCGAATATTAGCACAGAGTATTAGAATATCCAAGATACAATTTGCAAAACACAAGAAAATCAAGAAGGATGACCAGTGTGTGGATACTTCATTCCTCCTTCAAATAGGGATCAAAATACCCATGAAAGGAATTACAGAGACAAAGTTTGGAGCTACGACAAAAGGATGGACTATCCAGAGAATACCCCACTTGGGGATCCATCCCATAATCAGTCACTAAACTCAGACACTATTGCATAGGATAGCAAGAGTTTGCTGAAAGGACCCTGATATAACTGTCTCCTATGAGGCTATGCCAGTACCTGGAAAATACAGAAGTAGATGCTCACAGTCATCTATATTATGGAACACAGGGCCTTCAATGGAGAAGCTAGAGAAGGTACCCCAGAAGCTGAAGGGGTCTGCAACCCTATAAGAGGAACAACAATATAAACTAACCAGAACCCCCAGAGCTCATGTCTCTAGCTGCATATGTAGCAGAAGATGGCCTAGTCAGCCATCATTGGGAAGAGAGAGGCCCCTTGGTATTACAAACTTTATATGCTCCAATACAGGGAAACTCCAAGGCCAAGATGTGGGAATGGGTGGGTAGGGGAGCAGGGCGGGGGAGGGTAGAGGAAACTTTCTGGATAGCATTTGAAATGTAAATTAAGAAAATATCTAATAAAAAATAAAAATAAAAGGCTGTATCAAGTAACATCAATGTTTTGAGACTCCATGACTCTGAAACTAGGGATTTAAATTATAAATTAGATATATCTATAACCATGGAAGAGAGAATTCTTTATTCCCCCCCCCCCCCCCCGTATCTAGGAGTAGGTTTGATGGATCAGAGACTGTGGATACAATTTTTATGAATGAAACATGAAAATGAAGAAGGACTTTCATTGGACAAAATGATTAATGAGGTACAGGTTGGGCATGCCCATGGGAAGCAACTCCATGAATCCACCTGCCGAACCCATGCTTTTAGTCTCATGTTCCTTCTGCATTTCTTATTTCTTTCAAGCATCCAAACTTACGATTCAAAATTCATCGTTGGACTCTTTCTTTCACGGGCCTTTTGAGACTCGTAAGATTCTAAACCTGGTTGAATCTGCACTCAGAGTATATTTAGCGTCTACTTCCTTTACATGCCTGCTGCTACCCAAGTTTCCCCACACTTCCTGCCCTGCCTTAACTAATTTTCAACACACTAGAGTCATTAAAATTCCCTCTAATTTGTGACATCTCTCTTTATTAATTTTTAGCATTTCTGTAAGTCTTTTTTAATTTTAGTTTTTTTAAAACATTGAACTTAATGTTTTGAATAGTTATAGTAATGAACTTCATTCATAAGCTGGTATGGAACTTTGTAAGTTTAATTTCAGGGAATATAACATATAACTATGATAAAATTTGGTCCTTTTGTGATCCAGATAATTTGAGACTATGGGCTGTGTACCACTACTTATCTATATGAATAAAATATTATTTTATTATGATCCATAAAATTTATTGTTCTAACTAGATCACCTAGGATAGTGAAAGTATATTAATAATTAATTATAATAATAGGTGGACATAGTAGAAATTGGAACTGATTCATGTAAAGCTGGGAAGGAGAATCATATTCCTTATTGCACGCCCTGGTATCACCATGGAGCCTTCTACCTCCTAAAAATATAAGTAGGATTTGTTTGTTTCCTTAGTTTGGCATGCAGGAAATTCATATTAACTTTTGGACTATCTTTGAGAAGTATCCCTTTACATTTTTTGAATAAAACATTTTTGTTCATGTATCTCTGTTTATGTTGTTTCCTTTCCCCAGAGTGATCCTGCATACTTCTCTTATTTAATTCCCTTACAACATTTTTGTCTTTTCATCTTTTACTGTGTAGTCCTTGAACTCACTTTGTAGACCAGGCTGACTTTGAGCTCACAGAGATCTGTCTGCTTCTACCTTCTAAAGTGCTGGGATTAATGTTGTGTGCCACCATGACCAGTTCTGTTACAATTTCTTTTTCTTTTTTTATGTCATTTTTTCTTTCTTCTTTTTAATTTTTGAAATTTATTATGTATACAGTGTTTTGCCTGCATGTTTGCCTGCAAGCCAGAAGAAGGCACCAGATCTCATTATGGATGCCTGTGAGCCACCATGTGGTTGCTGGGAATTGAACTCAGGACCTTTGGAAGAGCAGCCAGTGCTCTTAACCTCTGAGCCATCTCTCCAGCTCCTGTTACAACTTCTTTTTTTTTTCCCTTGTTCTAGTCAACCCCGCTCGCTCCTCTCAACCCTGCTCGCTCCGGCTGGCTCCTCTTGCTCTGGCCAGCCCTGCTTGCTCCGGTTGGTCTCTCCGGTCCAAGGATTCGTTTCTTATTATTCTTTATTTTTATTTTTTAATTTTTTTGTTTTTTTTTATTAAATATTTTCTTAATTTACATTTCAAATGCTATTCCGAAAGTCCCCTCCTCCCTCCCCGCTCCCTGCTCCCCTGTCCTGTAGCTGACTTCAGACTCACCAGAGGAGGACGTCCGATCTCATTACGGGTGGTTGTAAGCCACCATGTGGTTGCTGGGATTTGAACTCATCACCTTCGGAAGAGCAGTTGGGTGCTCTTACCCGCTGAGCCATCTCACCTGTTACAACTTCTAATGTACAATTTATCATTTATATTTTTGACCAATATTTTGGGATTTATATTATTAAATTTCAATTATATGTATGTACACACTACATATATCACACATACTATCTTGTTTTCTTCACATCTTTTCAGTTAATTATCTGCTTTCCTTAAAGATCTTTGAAGGCATCATTGTTATCTTATACTATTTTCCTCTTGGTACTTTGGAATTCTCCTTCACTACCCTCTCATTATTTAGACACGAGGAACACACAGAGCAACAGGACAAAGACAAGAGTGAATGGTCATAGTGGTGGAGAACCATGGAGAATAGAGATTCCAAATGCAATCTCCATGGCTGCTTCAGTAGAAAGTAGAAGAAACCTTGGCTAAGTTAGGGTGTCATGAACATGGAGGAGGAGGGTTCAGTATGTTTGGAACAGATCATGAGAGAAGCTAGGAGAAATGACAAGGAGAGAATTCAGAATTTTCTCGGGCTCTGGGAAGCTGTTACTCAAACAGCACACAATGCAGCAGGTCTACTATCATCTCAGAACTCATAAGTGATGTTGATCCAGCTCCCTCTAGGTGATTTGTCTGTGAAGCCTAGACCTAGGCGGCTTGCTTTTCTTTGGGTCTCTGAGTTAAGTATTCAGGAGTGACATTCAAAAATCTGCTAATAAATCTGAGCTGATTAAATCAGAATCTGAGAATCCACTTTTATTCTCCCTTCATTTCTTAGTGTTTCAAGTGACAATGTAGATATTGAGTAGATTTTTCACAAAGGTTAGGGGCATGAAGTATATTTGAGAACAATGTGTGTCAGAATAATATTTTTCAGATAAAAATATGTCTTAATAGGAGTTGGGTGGAGAATAAATGAAGTAATCTAATTATGGGTGAACCAGAGTGTTCAAGAGTTTGCTCATGTTATTAGATCTAAACTTTTTTTGACACAGAATCTATTCTTCCCAGTTTCTAGAGCCTTAGGACAGGAAAATAGTTGGCCATCTGGTTTTACTAAACACATTCTCATGTATGAGGACAAGATGTATTACTTGGATCTACTAGGAGGTGCACTGCTGGAAGAATTTAGGACAGTTTCTCTATACAAACTACCTCTCAGGGATGAAAAACTTGGCTGGTACCAAAGATTAAAGGAATTCCTGCATGAACTACTTTTGCTTCTTCGTTGATATGCTTCATCTATCTTTAGAATATATATTCTCTGTCTCTGTCTCTCTGTCTGTCTCTCTCTCTATATATATGTACACACACACACACACACACACACACACACACACACACACACAAACACATGTCACAGTTTGAAGTATACCCAGTTTTTCACTAACCCTTCTCTTAATAGAATAAAAATAATACACTTCCAACCTTTTTTTAGGTGACTTCTGTAATATATTTCTTGTTATGTTCATTATTAAATTAGAGATGTTACTTGCTTGATAAGATTGTTAGTAAATAAAAAGTATTAAGTATTAAATAGTGTTTTGAAAGGGGCCAACAATAAGAACAATATTGTTTAATTTAAAAAAAACCAACATGAAATGTTAGAAAGAAACAGAATTCATTGTTTCATGTTAAAAGTATTGTTTTTATAGTGATAACAAATAAAAGCCTTTTGGCATTGCTAATTCTGCACCTGAAATATACACCCCTTCTCTTAATCTAACTAGCCTTTTGTAGATATTATATTTTCCCCAATGATTCTGGAATAATTTGCCAGAGAATGCTTTGATTATAGTTAATATCTATGCAAAAATAGGTCAAATTACTGGATTATGACTAGTATTTTAGATTGAAACAGTTGTCTGTTGGTATGTGTATCTATCCAGCTACAGACAATATTACTCAGCAAATGGTAGATTATGTTTCTGTATTTGTCCAATTATTTGGCCACTAATCTGTTCTTGAGATAGCATCATACAGGAATCTGTCAAGACATTAGCCAGTTACTGAATTTTGAGTGTAACATGACAAGAATAAGTCATTTACTCTGACGAGCCAGAGAAGTAGGGAACAAAAGAAAATCATGTACTCACATGCACTAGGGTCTCAGTAGATGTAGCAGCAGACGATTTATCATTGCCATGAATATATATATATATATATATATATATATATATATATATATATATATATATGTGTGTGTGTGTGTGTGTGTGTGTGTGTGTGTGTGTGTGTGTGTGTGTGTGTGTGTTTCTTAAAAGGATTTATTGCTAGGGATAATAAAATTGGTAACAAAGTAAACAAAATATTTGTGTCTTGAGATTCATGCAAAATGTTCATGTAATCACCACTGATCTGACAGTCTCTATATGCACCACTGGTACCAGAGTGTCTACTCCTACCCCTTTTAAGCTTTTCATATGCTGAACAGTATTTAAGGATTTTTGAGACCTTTGTTATACAATGCCTACGGGCTCTTGTTCTCTCTTGGGTTATTCTTAAGCTATGTGGGATAATGATTACTGACTCAGGAATATCTTATTTGTCCTTGGTAGATGGTAGTCAACATTATTTACATCCATACTACAAAATTCTGAATAATACTTTAATATCATTAGTTATTGTTCACACATCTAGCATACATAAACAGCATTTGTGGATATCCTTAATCTTTGAAAAAAATTTGGCAATTTGAGAGATTAAAAAGTTGTTCTGCTTTGCTTTCTGTTGTTGTGATAAACATCACAATCAAATCCAACTTGGGGAGAAAGGATTTATTTCAGCCTGTAGTTTATAGTCTGCTATCGTGGGAAGCTAAGGCAGGAACCTGGAAACAGAAAGTGAAGCAGAGGCCACAGAGGAGGACTATTTGCTGGCTTCCTTAGCTACCTTTGTTATGTAACTCAGGCCCATCTCCCAAAAGATGCTATTGCTCACAGTGGACTGAACCCTCACAGGTAAATTAACAATCAAGAAAATACCTTGCTGGGCTTGGTGGCGCACGTCTTTAATCCCAGCACTTGGGAGGCAGAGGCAGGCGGATTTCTGAGTTCGAGGGCAGTCTGGTCTACAAAGTGAGTTCCAGGACAGCCACGGCTACACAGAGAAACCCTGTCTTGAAAAACAAAAACAAAACCAAAAACCCCAAAGAACAACAAAAAAAGAAAATACCTCACAAATATGCCCATAGACCAATATGATAGATAAAATTCCTTATATGAGGTTTCTCTCCCCAGGTGACTGTAGACTCTGTCATGCTGACAAATACTAACCAACATAGAGGCTAGTAAGTTAATATCCAAGAGGAGGAAATCAACATCATCAGTAAACATATCCAACACTAGGTGAGTTCGTTATATTAGAGAAGAGCAGAGGGAGAAGATGCATGTTGTTTCAATACAAATGGTTGCTAATGAGCCACTGTGAGAATAACCCATCCTTACAGTAGGAGCCATATAATTAGCACATCTCACAATACCAATCCTAAATCGGATAGGGGACTGATATCCAATATATATAAAGAACTCAAGAAGGTGGACACCAGAAAATCAAATATCCCCATTAAAAAGTGGGGCACAGAGTTAAACAAAGAATTCTCAACTGAGGAATACCGAATGGCTGAGAAGCACCTGAAAAAATGTTCAACATCCTTAATCATTAGGGAAATGCAAANTATCCTCTTTTCTGACCTTAAGAGATGTGAGGTTAGTTAAGATGAACTTTAACTAACTTCCTTTTATTAAATTCAGGTGGCCTGCAATGGATTGTTGCCTTTTTTTTTTTTTTAAATAAGTGTCTTAAGTGATGGCTAACATCTGAAATCCCTTAGGATATTCCTGAAATCATATACATATTTATGATTGGACTTCCATATATGGCCCACATTTGCAAATTCAAACTATCTGGAAAATGAAAAAGTAGTATCCATACTGTACTAGGCATGTATCCAGCCTGGGCTGAGCCTTTCCTTGTCTTTCTTCCAAAAACAGTACAGAGTGACACTAGCTATGCAGTATTTGATCTCAGTAGGTATTGTGGTCATGCTAGGGATGAGCTAAAGCTCTCAAGAGGAGATGGCACCGTGTGGCTTTCATTTTGACCCGCTGAAGCAATGTCAGTGTGTTTGAACCTTGGACTTAGTAGCAGAAGACACATTGGAGACTTGTTTGAACTGGTTTGGGGTATGGCTTTGGTTTCTTTCTTTCATATTCATGTGTCCTAAGGCTCAAAGACTTGAATACAGCTCTTTAACATCTCACCAAAGAAAACCATTGCTGCTTTCCGTTGTTTGCAGTGTCAAGCCCTGCTTGATAAGGGCACCACACTCCTCTAATGTCCGTATTGCATTGTCATTGAATCTTTGCCTTTATTTTCCTTCTCTTGAAGGCCTTTAATGCCTTTCTCATGCTGAGTCCTCTTTCTTAAAACCTCTGCTTTTAGGTCCCAGTTATCTCACATGCAAAATTAAGAACTAGGCCTGCTGAAACTTAGAATCAACTTGTCTTTAATAGGTTGTTGAATTATCGCTTCTTGGCCTTTTGGCTAAGATCAAGTGTAATAGGTTGTTGAATAACGCATAAAAAACAAAAAACAGAAAACAAAAAACAACAAAGTTCCACTGTATCTGAATAGACAAAAGCTCATCCACAGAGATGAATATATTCTTTAGTAATTTTACTACTTAATATAATATTTTCTCCTTAAATCTTGTATGTTTATCTTATTTCCATTGTTGAACCCTTCTGTGACAAAGCTTCAGTTGTTTAGATAAACAAAACCCCAGAATGATTTAATTTTATTGACATTCATTTCCCTATGACTAATAGGTTAAAAATTGTGCATGGAAGAGACCTAAGGCTAGTTGTTTTTCATCCTGGCATGTATATAGGTTTCTTCTAACCCAAATTCCATTTAATTTAAAATTTATGAAAAAGTTAATATGCTGGGATTTAAAATTATTTGGTGATAAATTTGGCAATGGTCCCTAAAAACAAAAAAAGGAGAACAATTCTAATCCCTAAATCATTTTATAAGTTTTCAATTATTTTCTAGTTGGTAACAGTAATGCATTATTTTACTCTAAAACAAAAAACATCACACTTAAAATCAGACTGTAGGCGATTAATAGTAAATCTTGTTTGAAACCTAACAAAATAATTTAATGTGTTAAAAAAATCCAGATGATGATTTTGCCCAATAAAATACACTCTGTAGTTTTATACATGGTTCACTGACCTCTATATGAAACAAGACCTCTTATATTACCAGCAGAGTTTCATAGTTTCAAAATAAGGGACAACCCAAGACGGGCAAAAGCTCCATCAAATATTATTCTAAAAAGAAATCCATGATATCATAAAAAACATTGGAGTTGGCTCCTACTCTGTGAAAACATGAGAATGAATTAGCTCTCTACTGGTGCTGTGACAGTTTCCACAAATTTATTTGAAACATACAGACATATTATTCTACAGATCTCTAAGTTGGAAGTTTGATATAAGCCCCACTGTGTTAAAAACAAGACGTTAGCCAGGTAATATGTCTTTTGGAAGTTTGTGTGCCATTTTGAGCTTTGAGAAGCTATCCATTTTCTACACTGGGTTTCCATATTCCTCGCTGTCTTCAGGGAAGTAGAAGAATATCTCTCTGATTATCCTTCAAGAGGTAGTATTCTCTATAATGACTCTCTACTCTAGTTTTCAGAAATCCCACGATTGCATTGGATCTACATGGGTGCTTAAAGATAATATCCCTGTTTTTTGTTTGTTTGTTTGTTTGTTTTGTTTTGTTTTTACAACAACAAAATCCCAACTTCCTTAATCATCAGGGAAATGCAAATCAAAACAACCTTGAGATTCCACCTCACTCCAGTCAGAATGGCTAAGATAAAAAATTCAGATAAGAACAGATGCTGGCAAGGATGTGGAGAAAGAGGAACACTCCTCCATTGCTGGTGAGATTGCAAGCTGGTACAACCACTCTGGAAACAAGTCTGGAGGTTTCTCAGAAAATTGGACATAGTACTTCTGGAGTATCCAGCAATATCTCTCCTGGGAATATAGCCAGAAGATGTTCCAACTGGTAATAAGAACACATGCTCCACTATGTTCATAGCAGCCTTATTTACAATAGCCAGAAGCTGGAAAGAACCCAGATGTCCCTCAACAGAGGAATGAATATAGAAAATGTGGTAATTTACACAATGGATTGCTACTCAGCTATTAAAAACAATGAATTTATGAAATTCTTGGACAAATGGATGTATCTGGAGGATACCATCCTTAGTGAGGTAACCCAATCACAAAACAAGTCACTTGATATGCACTCACTGATAAGTGGATATTAGCCCAGAAACTTAGATTACCCAAGATACAATTTGCAAAACACAAGAAAATCAAGAATAACGAAGACCAATGTGTGGATACTTCATCCTTCCTTAGAATAGGGAACAAAACACCCACGAAAGGAGTTACAGAGACAAAGATTGGAGCTAAGACTAAAGGATGGATCATCCAGAGGCTATCCCACCCTGGAATCCATCCTATAATCAGCCACCAAACCCAGACACTATTGCATAGGATAGCAAGAGTTTGCTAAAAAGACCCTGATATAGCTATCTCGAGTGAGGCTATGCCAGTGCCTGGCAAATACAGAAGGGGATGCTCATAGTCATCTATAGGACGGAACACAGGGACCCCAATGGAGGAGCTAAAGAAATTATCCTAGGTGCTGAAGGGGTCTACAACCCTTTAGGTGGAACAACAATATGAAATAACCAGTATCCCCAGAGCTTGTCTCTCTAGCTGCATATGTAGCAGAAGATGCCTAGTCGGCCATCATTGGGAAGAGAGACCCCTTGGTATTGCAAACTTTATATTTCCCAGTACAGTCAAACGCCAGGGCCAAGAAGTGGGAGTGGGCAGGTAGGGGAGCAGCGCAGGGGGAGGGTAGAGGGAACATTCAGGATAGCATTTGAGATGTAAATAAAGAAAATATCTAATAAAAAAAGAAAAAAAAGCACGTTTGGGAAGGAGCAGGTTCAGCTTGTGCTGCTGGAAGATGGTGTTGAGTCATTTCCTCTCATGAACGAACTCCAATTGCTGCTGAACCTGGAAGCTATACTCCTGGTGCTTCTTTTTCTCTCAATTCCCTAGTTCAGCACTGCCACTTTCTTCCCCTTCCCCTTCTGCCTTTTGTCCCATTTGTTTGTGAATGCCAACTCTGTGTGCAACTTTTTTTAGGAAGCTTCACAACTCTTAGCTTTCTGGCCACTTCTCTATCTGGAGGCATCATTCAGCACAAGGCAGAAGTTAGATGGAAAGATAGCTTTCTAGGATACTGAGGGAATGAGCCATGGGTGGGGGTGGGAAGAGAACAGACAAGAAGAAGGCCAGTCTGTCTCCCTCCAGCTTCTAGGAGGGCTACTTCTTGACACGTCTAAGTTTAAGTATCCAAAAGGGTAGATCTCTAGCAGCCATCCTTTATCTCTCAGTTGTGGCCCATTACCATCTAGTCTCAGGCTTGCCCTGGTTATTGAGCAAGGCCACAGCACTAACACAAGGCCTCTTTCTTATCTGCCATCATATATGCAGCAAGCTCCTGCCTTCTAAGCCTCTCTCAGCATGGAATCTGCTCTTCTTATCTGACTTTTAGCCATCAGGAGAAGGGAAAGCTTTGTGGGCCTGTTTTTGTTTTTTACATGTGAATGTGTGTGGTGTGCATGTGTGTTTGTATGTGTGTACAGAGTATGAACATGTATGCATGTTGAGACCAGAGGTTGATGTTGCATAGTTTCTTCTACTGCTCTCTACTTTCTATGTTGAGGCAGAGTCTTTCACTTGAACTTCCAACTTGCCAGTTAGACTAGACAAGCTAGCTAGACCACTCCAGAAACTTTCTCATAAGACCAAGGTTATAGGTAGGCTATTACACTGGGGCCAGAATTTACCTGAAAGCTTGATATCTGAACTCCAGTCTTGTTCTTGAGTAAGAAACTCCTTATCTACTGAGCCATATTTCAGTTCTTCCTTAACTTTCTGTCTCTGTCTCTGTCTCTGTCTCTGTCTCTGTCTCTGTCTCTGTCTCTCTCCCCCTGTCTCTCTCTCTGTATGTGTGTGTTTGTGTGTTTGTCTGTAATTCAAAAGGTCTCTTTCTGAACATGGCATCCGGAGAGCTTCAGTGATCTCAGCCCTCATGACGGTACAGTGTTCTATTGCTGTAAAGAGTTACTGTGACCATGGCAACTCTCATAAATGAAAGCGTTTAATTGGAGGTTTGCTTACATTTTCAAAGGTTTAGTCTATTGTCATCATGGTGGGAAGCACGATGCCAAGCAGGCAGACACAGCGCTGGAGAAGGAGCTCAGAGGTCTACATCTGGATCTGTAGACAGAAAGCAGAGAGGAAAAGACACTGGGCCTGGTTTGAGCATTTGAAACCCCAGAGCCCATTCACCAGTGACACACTTCCTCCAATCAGACCACACGTCCATCAACAAGGCCACACCTCCTAACCCTTGTCAAGTAGCATGATTCCCTAAAGACCAAGTGTTCAAATATATTGGTCTATGGGGTGAGTCCTGTTCAAACCACCACACATAGCAAATGCGTTTAATCACTTAGCCACTTCTCAGGCCTTAATTTCCTCATTTTAACAGGACCTTTATGTTCTTTTACTTATGATGTGTAAAATGATTAGTTAAGACATTTTCATATTTGTATAGTATACCACTGTTCTTTGCTTATCCTCCTGTAGTTTCTTTCTGCAAGCCCCACTTATCCTCATTTCCTCCCATCAACTTCTTTTAGAGTCTTGTGAATCTTGGGTGTGAGCCTGGTGTGCAGTTATTTTTTTTCCCCAGTCTCCTCTCCCTTTTTCTTCTTCCCTTTGACTCTTACCTCTACCTTTATAGCTCTCTTTTCTGTTTCCTGTCCTGTGTGTGTCATTTAAGAAAAGTCTATGCTCTTTGCATGTGAGAAAACACGTGATATTTGTCATTCTGAGTCAGGCCTTTTGTGTGTGGTGTGGCAGTTTCCAGGTCAAGCTGCATGTGATGCCACCCCTTCTTTCACCGGGATAGCACTCCACGGTGAGTGGATAGCACTCCACGGTGTTCCTGCACAGCGTTTTCTTTTATCTATTGATGGTATTCAGGCTGGTGTTATATCTTGGTTATTATAATTAGTGAACAAGAAATGTAGATGGGTATTTATCTTTGTGATGTGTTTAGGTTTGGGGGGAGGTATATATCTGGGAGAATTATAGCTGGATCGTATGGTAGTTCAATTTTTAGTAACCTTACCTTTATCTTTGAGGTTAAATCCCTTTTGCCATCTAATGGAACTTATTTCTAGGTCCTAGGAGTTAAGATGTAGACATTTTTGGTAGAGTGCAAGTTTGTGATTAATATAATAACATAAAATTGCAAAAACAAAAAACAAAAACAACAACAAAACAACTGGAAATCAACACTCATGAAGTGTGACTGATTCTCTGGACAGTCCTGTGACTACTGGGAGGACATTCCAAAGTCCTACCACACAAAATGTGGTCCATTAGTCAGATCATGATTATTGCCTAGTAACTTGTTCCAAATCCCTTTGGGGCCCTAAGACACTGACACTGATGTCGGACCTGCAGCTTGACAAGCTACTAAGACCAGATTCATATGCATTCCCAAGGCAAAGAGAAATGCTCTATTTTTTGTCAAAACCAGAGAAAGGTTTATCATGTCTGCAATAGTTCTAGAACCTGTTTTACATGTCAGCTTGAAGAAACCACCTGAGACCTTAAGGAAAGTTGAAAGCCCCAGCTCTGTGTATCCTCCATGCAGCCGTTGAAAGCCCCAGCTCTGTGTATCCTCCATGCAGCCGTTGAAAGCCCCAGCTCTGTGTATCCTCCATGCAGCCTTTCTGCTCTTACCACAGCCTGTGCTTTCATCTGTCATTAATAGGTTCATGCTCTATAGAAAAAAATAACTTTTACTAGTTTGGAAGCAGGGAAAGGATGGTAGATGAAAAGCGATGAGCTATAGAGCCAGTTGTTAAACTCCTTAAGGACAGAAAGAAGGAACATTGACACAAAAGATCTGAAAATGGTAGCTTAATCTTTAGGAAACTTGTGGATGGGGTAATAAGTTGTGAGTCCTGAGAGGAATTTCAGAGAACTGTGACATCCCAAGGTTTCAATGTAAATTCACTGAGACTAAGACATCATGCATTTTATATCTTTTTTTCTAATGGGGCTGTTAATATGGTAAATCAACAAAGCTGGTGAAGTACAGTTGTCTTACTTAGGGTTTCCATTGCTGAGAAGAGACACCATGA
Source organism: Mus minutoides (assembly GCA_902729485.2). Lineage (NCBI taxonomy): Eukaryota > Metazoa > Chordata > Mammalia > Rodentia > Muridae > Mus > Mus minutoides. The sequence continues at coordinate 27,108 of LR752831.1, read as the reverse complement.
GCAAGGCAACTCTAATAAAGGAAAGTATTTAATTGGGGCTGGCTTACAGGTTCAGAGGTTCAGTCCATTATCATCATGGCAGAAAGCAGGGTACCATAGAGGGAAACACAGTGCTGGCGGAAGTACCGATAGTTCTGCATCTTGATCTGAAGGCAGTCAGGAGAAGACTGGCATCCTTAGGCAGCTGGAAGGAAGCTCTGTTTGCCCACCCCTACAGTGATACATTTCCTCCATCAGGGCCACACCTTAATAGTACCACTCCCAGGGCCAAGCATATTCAAATCACAACAGTCCTTGAGCAAATCACTTGGTATACTTGGTGAAGCACACTTTGTACAATTTGTGAATGAATTCACAAAGTATAAGTTGAATGACAGTTGTGAACAATCCTACCTGGTTATGACCATGGTATTCAAGGCATTGGTCTGGAAATTTTGGGGAGTAGAAAGGTGAAACCTTACCATTGGACATTTGTTCTTAAATATAATCTTACTAATTTTTGTGGGGTCCTTTATGAAGATGAAATTGAAGTAATTTTTTGACTTAAATGAGATAACAAGTAGGATATATCACATTGAAGAAGAGTTAATTTTTGTATTTTTTAAGAACTTGGTAAAACCAGTGAGTTTTATTGGGGTAGTTTTAGGAATATGGGCGAGGAGTGACTTATAGAAGGAGGAATGACTCAAAGACAGGTGGATCACCAAAAGCCCACTTCAGCATGGGTGATGTGAGCTCATGAAAGCTGGAAACTTGAAGCTTACTGCACAATCTACAGGCAGTTCAATAGGTTGACCTTTGCAGGCAGCTCAGTTAATCTGAGCCTCATTCAAGAAACTCAGTTTATATCTGCTTCCTCCAGTTTGTTTGAGATTGTCTCTTGCTAAGCCTTATTGCTTATACAAATATGATGAGGGAAGGCCTAACAAATTTGGTCAGTTTCAGGGACTTCATGAAGCTGCTATTTACTTTCTTAGCTTAAGAGCTTCCATAAACTTTCTGCCAGGGAAGATCATCAGTGTCTCTGCCCCTCTGAAGTCACCACAGTCTGAAGGCCTTTCAGCAGATCTACTGCATCCAGGGCAACAGGTAAGGGACCCCCCAAATAACCACAGCAGCTGGAACCCCTGAAGGAACTCAGCAGACATGGGACCCCTCCCTTCTGTTTGATCTCCACCTCCTTTCTGGCCTGTACCTTCTGCTGAGGCATATCATCACTGTGTATGCCCCTTTGAAAACCCCCACAGTCTGAAGGCCTCCCAAGAGATCTGCTGTTGCCAGGGCCATAGGTCTTCCAGGAAACCTACAGCAACCCAGGGACACAGAAGGCAGTAGGACCACAGGCCAATGCATGGCCCTTAGTTGGATCACATACTTGGCCATCAACACGACCTCAAGTGGCAACATAGGCTGCTCATATCAATATAACCTCCAGTGTCATTAAGGCTCAGAGACATCAACATGGATTCAGGCTGCAGCACAGACCATCAACATCTATATGTTTCATTCCTAAGAGGAATATTGGAACTAAAGTCATAGTAAACTTTACCAGATTTTGAAGTAAGTTGCGCTCCCTGTAAGCAGGCAAATTAGTGATCCACTTGAAGGACAGAATCCACAGTTTCAATTTATAGACTTCTCCTGGACTAATGATATACTGCAGTTTTAGGAAGACAGGGTGAAAGCAATGCATATCTAAGGTCTAGCCTAAAACTTAGAATTTATTAGATACTTGATAAATACTTGCTGAATGAATAATTCTTGAATTTTATAAACATCAAAATTATGGTTGGTTTAAATAATAGAAATCTAAAGTCTAGGTATAGAGTCATGTATATAAAAGATATCATATCTAGTTCTAGGTACCACATTAAAATAGTTTAATGTATTCTTTTGATAGTACTGGGGATCATTCTCAATGTCTCATATAAGGTAGACAAGCAGTTAAACCATAGGCTAGAGATTCAGCCAATTTGTATCACATTTTATAGTATTATACTGGCAAAAGATTATTAAAAGAAGTAACTCTTTGGGAAAAACTTGGAAAGGTGTCCTTTGTAAATTAATTAAGAAGAAGAAAGAACCCAATAGGAGGTCTCTAAAACTTTTATTTTTACAGAACGTGAGTGTACAGTTCTTTGGATAGTAGGTTCATCTACTGAGCAGCATCTGCACTCCAAATCTTTAGAGGATATAACTATATGAATAGACTTCATTTTTACATCCTTAGGGTGACTTAAGAACAGGGTTGCTGGCCTGGTGTGCTGACTGAGCAAATGAAGGAGCCTGTCCAGTTGAAGGAACATTCAAACTTTCTCGGTAGGGTCACCTGTGATGGAATGCAACTTCTCAAGTATAATTTTCCATTTCTCAAGCATGCCCATTCACAAGCTACAGACTTTTTGTTGTCATTGTCATTGTCATTGTCGTATTGTGTAAATATTTACTGACCTTCATCTTTTATGGAATTAATATTAGACAAAGAATGTGAAGGTAAGGGATATAGGACATAAGGAACAAGAAGAAACAGAACTGGGCAAGACATTTAGAGCAACACCAAAACTTCTCCAGCTGATAAACAACTTTAGCAAAGTGGCAGGATATATGATTAACTTGAATAAATCAGTAGCCTTCCTTTATACAAATGATAAACAGGGTGAGAAAGAAATTAGGGAAACAACTTCCTTCACAATAGTCACAAATAATATAAAATATCTTGGGGGAACTCTAACCAAACAAGTGAAAGACCTGAATGATAATAACTTCAAATTTCTCAAGAAAGAAATCAAAAAAGATCTCAGAAAATGGAGAGATATCCCATGTTCATTGATTGGCAGAATTAACATAGTAAAAATGGCCATCCTACCAAAGGCAATCTACAGTTTCAATGCAATCTCCATCAAAACCCCAACACATTTCTTCAAAGACATGGAAAGAGCAATTCTCAAATTCATCTGGAAAGGCAAAAAACCTGGAATAGTGAAAACAGTTCTTAACAATAAAAGAACAGCTGGGGGAATCACCACCCCTGACCTCAAGCTTTACTACAGAGCAATAGTGATAAAAACTGCATGAGCTTGGTACAATGACAGACAGGTTGATCAATGGAATAGAATTGAAGACCAAGAAATAAAATCACACATTTACAGAAACTTGATCTTTGAAAAAGAAGCCAAAAATATACAATAGAAAAAAGAAAGCATTTTCAATAAATGGTGCTGGTCTAACTGGCTGTCTGTATGTAGGAAAATGAAAATAAACCCATATTTGTCACCTTGCTCAAAGCTCAAGTTCAAGTGGATCAAGGACCTCCATATAAAACCACATACACCCAATGTAATAGAAGAGAAAGTAGGAAAGAACCTTGAACTGATTGATTGGCACAGATGGAAATTTCCTAAACAGAACTTCAATGGCTCATGCTCTAAAATAAAAAACTGATAAATGAGACCTCATGAAAGTGGAAAGCTTTTCTAAGGCAAAGGACATAGTCAATAAGACAAACCGGCAATCTGTATGGGAAAAAAATTCTTCACTAACCCCACATGCGATAGAGGGCTAATATCCAAAATATATAAAGAACTCAAGAAGCTAATCACCAAAAAATCAAACAACCCAATAAAAAATGTGGCATAGAAATAAACTGAGAATTCACAACAGAAATCTCAAATGAATGAGAAGCACCTAAAGAAATGCTCAAAGCTTTTAGTGATAACAGAAATGCAAATCAAAACAACCTTTAGATTCCACCTTACATTCCAATCAGAATGGCTAAGATAAAAAACTCAGGTGACAACACATGTTGGGGAGGATGTGGAGAAAGAGGAACGCTCTTCCATTGCTGGTGAGATTGCAAACTGGTACAACCACTCTGGAAATCAATCTGGAGATTCCTCAGAAAATTGGAGTTAGATCTACCAGAAGACCCAGCAATACCACTCTTGGGAATATACCCAAAAGATGCCCCACCATTCCTCAGGGACAGGTGCTCTGCTATGTTAATAGCAGCCTTATTTGTGATAGCCAGAAGCTGGAAACAACCCAGATGTCCTACAATGGAAGAATGTGATAACAGAAATGCAAATCAAAATCATATACACAATGGAATACTATTTAGCTATTAAGAACGAGGACATCCTGAGTTTTGCAGGCAAATGGATGGAACTAGAGAATATTTTCCTGTGTGAGATAACTCAGACACAAAAGGACACACACAGTATGTACTCACTAATAAGTGGATATCAGCCAAAGAAAAGTACAGAATACCCAAGATACAGTCCACAGACCTCAAAAAGATCAACAAGCTGAAGGGCCCAAGTGAGGAGGCCTCAGTCCCACTTGGAAGGGAGAAGAAAAAAACCACAAGGGGAGAGGGAGGGAGGAAGCTGGGAGGGAAAAGGAATGGGGTGAGGGAAGAGGGGAGCATGATTTGGTATTGGGTGGGAGATAAGGACTGAAGCCCTGACAGCCAGCAGAAAGAATGGAAACAGGTAATCTCGGGAAACAGGAGGTTTGGGGGACCCCCAGAACGCACCAGAGACCTGGGAGATGAAAGACTCTCAGGACTCAAAAAGAGGGACCTTAGATGAAATGCAGGACAATAGGAACTTGTAAGAGGGAACTTATAGAGCCCACCTCCAACAGGAAGACAGGGCATCAAATGAGGGAGGGGGGCATCCCACAGTCACATCTCTGACCCATAATTGTTCTTGTCTGAGGGAATGACGGGGATGGAAATGAAAAGGATCCTGAGAAATGAAGGTCTAGTGACAGGCCCAAAGTGTGATCCAGCTCAAGGGGAGGTTCCAAGGCCTGGCACTGTTTCTGAGGCTATGGTGAGCTCACAAATGGGGACCTATCATGACCCCACTCCGGAAGACCCAACAAGCAGCTGAAAGAGTCAGATGCAGATATTTGCACCCAACCAATGGACAGAAGCAGCTGACCCCTGTTGGTGAATTAGAGAAGGCTGAAAGAAGCTGAGGAGAAGGGGGGGCGATCCTGTAGGAGGATCAGCAGTCTCAATTAATCTGGAACCCTGAGATCTATCAAACACTGGACCACCAAACAGGCAGCATACACCAGGTGATATGAGGCCCTCAACACACATACAGTAGAGGACTGCTGGTTCTGTGTTCATTTAGAGATGATGTACCTAACCCCCAAGAGACTGGAAGCCACAGGGAGCTGAGAGGTCAGGTGGGGTGGGGGTGGGGGGTGGGGGCATCCATGTCGAGACAGGGCTGTTGGAAGGAGGTATGGGATGTGGAACATTTGAAGGATGTATGGACAGAGTGGGTGGAGAATAAAATATGGAATATAAATAAATAAATAGGTAAATAAAATAAAAGAGTAGGGAATCATGTCCTGCTCAGAGCAAGTGTTGAGAGTTACCTGTATGTAGCTTCTGAGCTCAACACAAGAGAGAAAAACAGGTTAGAGAGAACCATGCCTGTTATGACCCAGGGAGGAGTAGAGGAAATCACAGGATGTATTCACACAGTTCTTGAGAGTTCTGTGAAAGTGGTGTGAAAATCCAAATCCATTGTTAGGAGGGTTTTAGCTAAACATGGGCATTCAAAATCTTTAATAAGGTGTGAACTGTCAGAATACTGAGTTGTATTATTCTTGTGAATTGAAAAATCAAATAATCTCACTTTCAGGTGTCATCATACTTTGGGTTTAGAAAGACACATATAATTGTTTAGTAGAGTGATTTTTTTCCCCCTAGAATTATGCTTTCGAAAGGAAGGTAGGAGAGCTCAGTGTCTGATCTTCCTGCACACAGGCAAGAAGTGGAAACTTACAGAAAGTACATCTCCAGTCAGGAACTTATTGGAAGATTTATTCAGTATTTGTCTGCCCAATGACCAGGTTGTTATTTTTCCTAAAAGATAGGCCCAAGGGAAACCTCTATTGTCATTGAGTTTGCAACTTGAACACAAGCTACCTCATTCTAGAAGGCAATTATCCTGCAAATGAATCATGCTTTACATCTTACTCTCTTGTAGCTTTGTCCTAAAGAGGATAAAAAAACGGTGCTGGAATGGAGTGTATTCATTTCCCAGTTTCTCACCCTTCTCAAAACTTATCCAGAGAGACCCTGAACAACAAAATGAAGGTGGAAGCTTTTGGATCTATTTTGTTTGGTTCTTCTAGAATTGTTAATTTAGAAAAATCTATCATTACTTTGAAATGGGCTTAATATTTCCTATTGTCCACTGGGAAGAAGGTTCAAGAAGAGAGTGGCATGGCCCCTCCTCCCTAGCATGAGCACTGCCGTCTGCTTTCTTCCATATATACTAAGAAAGAAACAGCTGATGTTACCTTTCATGGCCACTACTTCCATTATTTTTTTTTTTTTTTGAGACAGGGTTTCTCTGTGGAACCCTGGCTGTTCTGGAACTCACTCTGTGGACTAGGCTGGCCTCAAACCCAGAGATCAGCCTGTTTCTGCCTCATGAGTTCTGGGATTAGAAGCATGCACCACCATCACCCAATAATTTCCACTATTTAAGCCAAGTGCTGTTGGTTTTACTGTGAATTTGTTTGCACACATAATTCATATACCTGTAGGACATGGTTGTTTTGGAAAATAATTCATTGTAAGCATTTTAAAAACTCATAAGATTACATTTAAATGGGGTCAACACTGTTACAAGGTGCTAGAAGTTGGTTTTAAGTGAACTTTTTATTGGCTAGAACAGGAAGTCTCAAGAAAGAGAGCCTTTTTGTACTTAAAATATCATTCTGCAGGTGATGCCATTTATAAATTATGGTTTGAGACATTCTGTTATCATTCTCCTAAAGATTTCCAGGTAAGAAAGTTCATTTTGTACAATGACCTCACTACAGTGGGGAATAATGAGTGAGGGTCTCACCATATGGAATGATGACTTCCAAACTTCTATATGAAAACACTAATCACATTTTAATATGTACAGTCCCTTTCTCTGAAGAGTCAAATACCCCTTTTTTTTTGACTCTTGGTAGTCAAAATACATTTTCCTCATGGTAGACCTACTCAATTTCAGCTTATTAAATGCTTGTTACCATTGAGCCATATCCTGTGGTTGCTGATAGAAAAACAGAACAATTGTGAAATGTGAGTCTAACAGTTTAGTGAATCTGAAACTTTTATGTGGCAAAGAAGAATGTTGGGGGCTTGTTTGAAAATATATTTCTTTTCATAGTTACCAATGTAGCCAGCCTTTGAAGGGACCATTGGTCTATCTTTTACCAAGTATTCTTGGAAAATTCTATGTAGAATTTCTAGGATGGGATCAGATTGACTTGGTGCTGATGTCTGGGTTACCAACTATGTGAGCAAGTGTAAGTTTGTAACTCCTAAGTCACTAAATCTTTATTTTTCTTATAAGCAAATTTCCTTTTCTATAGAAGTTTGGATTTCTATTTCTGTGAAGAAACATCATGGCCAAGGCATCTCTTACAAAGGACAAAATTTAGTTGGGGCTGGCTTACAATATCAGATGTTTTAATCCATTATCAACATGGTGGGAAGCATGTCAGCATGCAGGCAGTTGGAGAAGGAGCTGAGAGTTCTACCCATAGGCAGCAGAAGAAAGGGACTGTGCTCTACACTGGGCATAGCTTGAGCATACAAGAGACTTCAAAGCCTGCCTCCACAGTGACACACTTCCTCTAAGAGGGCCACACGTATTCCAACAAGGCCATACTTCCTAATAGTGTCACTTTCTATGGACAAGCATTCAAACATTCAAGCATTCTATGGGGGCCATACCTGTTCAAACCGCCATAGTACTAGAGAACAATGTTTAAAAAAATTCCTTAGTAAAGGGCTTTATTAAGCCATTGGCCAAGTGAAAAACACCAAAACAAAACAAAAAGCACAACAGGAACACAGACACACTGACCCTCCTCAACTCCAAACCAAAACCAAAACCAAAACCAAAACCAAACAAACTACCCATGGAGTCTATTTTATGTTGACTACAACTATTCTGGTCATGGAGTTGCCCTGGAATATGGTTGATTAACCCCATGAGATTTTACAGGGGAAAACTAATTTTGCTTTTCCTAGCATGTACCAACTGCAAATAGCTTCTTGGTGTTAGTGGTGGGACTGTGCACACTTCTCAGTGCTGGGAATTGTTTGGTTTTACCTGTGCAGGTTGTGTGAATGCTCTCTCAGTGTCTGTAGATTTATGTGTGTATTAGTCCCATTGTGTTTGGAAGACACTGTCTTTCTATTTGTGTCTGTTTTATGAAGGGAGATGGGAAGAGTGAGAGAGAAAGAGAAAGAGAAAGAGAAAAGAGAGAACAGAAGGAAAAAGAATGATGTTGGGTGGGTAGGGAGGTGAGGAAGATCTCTGAGAAGTTGAAGGAGGGGAAAGATTATAACCAAAATTTATTGAATAACAAAATGGTTTCAATAAAAATTAAAGTAAAAAGAAATTAGCTAAATGAGTGTTTGTATTAGTATGAAAAAACAAATATGGACTCCCTTCACAGTTTTCGTGCAATCCAGTTTAGATGTATTCAAAAGAAAGAAGTCTGTAGATAACTGAACAATCCGGAAGGAAACAACTATGAAAGGAAGAATAACTGAGAAATTAAAACTGTTTAAAGTTATCCAGGTGGTGATGGTGCACGCCTTGAATCCCAGAACTCAGGAGGGCAGAGGCTGGCAGATCTTTGAGTTCAAGGGTAGCCTGCTTTACACAGTGAGTTTTAGAACAGCTAGGGCTTCACAGAGAAACCCTGTCTAGAAGAAAGAAACTAAATAAAACAAAAACAAAAGCTGTGTAAAGTTAAAAGGTTTATAGCTGATGAAAGGAACATTGCTAAAAGATAGAAGAGCCCTGCTGACAAGGAGCGGTAAAACAACTAGCGTACCTGATGCATTTTTACAAGGAAAAGGAAATAGCTATAGTTTTTCTCACGAACAGCAGGTCATTCTGATATATGGCAAAGAACATTAATTACAAAAATTCTAAAATGTCATGTGGTGGTTTGAATATGTTTGGCCCAGGGAGTGGCACTGTTAGGAAGTTAGGCCTCCTTGGAGGACGTGTATTACTGTGGAAATGTGCTTTAAGACCCTTCTAACTGCCTGAGGGCAGTCTGCTCTTGGCTCCCTTTGGATGAAGTGCTGTGCCTGCTTGGATGCTGCTGTGCTTCCTGCCACGGTGACAATGGACTAAAATTCTGAACCTATAAGCCAGCCCCAATTAAATGTACCATATAGGAGTTGTCTTGGTCATGTTGTCTGTTCACAGCAGTAAAAATCAAACTAAGACATGGCATTACAATAAAACAAACAGCAAACAAGTTCCTGTTTTTTGTTGATATATGAAAAACATCAGTGACAAATATTTTCCAGTGAACTCTGTCATTAAAGAAGAAACAAAAATGAAAGACTTGGTAGAGCTCACAGACAGGTAGAGTAAGGACCTATGTAGGAGTCACTATTGTCTTTCAAGTGCTTTGCATTTACACCATAAATCATGAACTGGGTTTCCATCACATTTTTGTGCACACATGAAGTAATGATATAATCAAACCAAATTGCTGTCTATTATGCTATTTTGTTTACTTAATAATTCCTATACAGTATTTAAGTTAAGAAATAACTATGATTGTTATTAGAATGCTTTTGCGATGTTGGGTGTAGGAATCAATAAAGGTAAATGGAAAAATAATCAAAGTTAGTTTACTGGAAAGATGATTTATTTTTATGGATTGCTTATTTAAAGCTTGGACCCATAGGCTAGGGAGCAGATGATGCTTTAGTTGAAGCTAGAAAGCATGCTGATCCTAGTTAACTGAATTCTACATTTATATTATTGTCCTCTCTCTCTCTCTCTCTCTCTCTCTCTCTCTCTGTGTGTGTGTGCGTGTGTGCATGTGTGTATACATGAATGTATGTGTCAGAATGGGGACTCCACTGCTAATTTCCTAGTAAAGCAGAAATCAAATAGTGGTTTGTAAGTTAGTAGGTAACTAATTACCTGTCATATTGTAAAGCTTTATAAATAAAAAGTAAGTATATCTATGTAATAAATATATATTACTAATAAGATTATATAGCATTTCTGCTCAATTAATCAAACTAATTTCCTCTACTACTTATAGCATAACATCAATGAAGGTGGGTTGGACAGTACTTGCAGAGCCACCTTTACAGTACTGGAAAGTCAGCTGTTTGGTAGAGGCCTAAAAGTCTACTATCAGTATTTTTTTCATGTTGAGTATCCAGAGTGGCAAACATACAACAGAAAGTACAGACTCATTGGCAATATTGGCGAATTGCTATTTTATAGGCAATTTAAAAATGGGAATACATTTTCAGGTAATTATGCAACATTACAATGTTAGCCCCTGTTCAGCCTCAATATTGATCTGTTTACAGGATGAAGAATTTGTGGTATATGTGTAGCTTAGAGAAAAATGTTCATAAGTAGTTATAGATGAAGGTAAAAGACATTTGCTGACATCTGCATTTTAGGTAGACATGAGGTGCATACCTTTAACCCCAGAATTTGAGAGGCAGAGGCAAGCAGATCTCTGTGGGTAGAAGGCTAGCTTGGTTTACATAGTGAGTTCTAGACCAGCCAAGGCTAGATAGTGAGACTTGTTTTGTTTTGTTTTAGCTGTACTGCTAAATGATGGGTAAGTTTTCCAGAAGCATATCTTTGTTATCTGAAGTTTTTCTTATAAGAAGTGTCAGGAATCTCTTTTTCCATTTCTGTTTCCTTTTCCCCCTCCCTGCCTTCTTCCCTCCTTCCTTTGTTATCCCTTCTCTTTTATATTTATTTACAGTAGAACTTTACAATTAGAAGTCCTGTTAAGGGGCAAAACTAAAGTGCCAACTAACCTTATTTAGTATCTTTTGATTTGGTAGATCAAAATAATTTAAGAACTTTGGCAGACCTCACTGAGGAAAATGTAGGCTGGGATAATTGCCCAGCTCACCCGTGGACAAATGGTTTAACATAAACATGACCTCAGAAGATGTACAAGTCTCACCCAGATCCCAGTAGGCCTGGCTTTCTTTGTATTACATGGCAAACTGACTTGTCCTGGACTGAGAGAACTAGTCATTAAGTGGGGTCAACAGCTATGGAGCAAAAAAAAAGCTTGTATAAGAAAACCTGTGCAGCCCTGCACATATTACAGTAGTTAATGATAATCAATATAGTGGAGACTTAAAGGTTCATTTTACTGGTTTATTAAAATTGCTAACACTCTATACCTGGTATATTTTAGATTCTGGTCTATCTGGTATACCTGGTATATTTTAGATACTGGTCTAAAAATGTGTATGTCCCAGTTCACTAGTTTCTAATAAGTTATTTGGGTGTTATAAATGAGAAGATTGTCACTCTTACCAGTGGCTTGATGGCTTCTCTTTCTTGTGCACATCTTATGATTATGTGGTTTGTATGTTTCTCTGTCTCCCTTTGGAGTGGGATTGTAGGGTCAAAAGGACAACCTGGTCTATTTTAGTAGATAATAATGAGTTGTTTTGGGAAGCAGCCACACAATTCTATCCTTTCAGGAATACACACAATCTCTTGTTGCTCTAAGTTGTCAGATGTGTAAACTTTGGCCAGCCATTTGAGGGATGTGAAACTGTGTCTTATTCACCTCGAGTGTCACCAGTTACTGTGTTAGCTAGCCTATCTTCATTAGGTTCATTTGACCTTTTGTCTTCCTTTTCTAGAACTTATTTTTATTCTTTTCCCATTTTCTTCTCGTTGGATTAGTTTTCCTTGACTGTACTTATTTACATATTTTGGCTATTAATTTTCTTCTGGTTATATACAGTCAAATATCCTGCTCCATCTTCTCCCTCCTCCTTCCTTCTCTCAACTCCTTTCTTTCTGTGTTCCTTAATCGTGTCTTCTGATGTTACATTTTACCATGGTCAGTTTATAATCTTTTGTTTAATAGTATATGCTTCTGATGATGAAGATAGAAACATGACTTCTCATCTCTCACCTACACCAAGTCCTCACACATTTGGAGCTCTGCTTCTGGGCTTTGCTCCATCCCTTCCCACCCTCATCCTCATATCATTTTGTCTCAATTGCTTTTACTTGACAGTTAGCCAAGATCAATGCAAAGATGCTCCATATCTTATTACTTGTCTTCAGTATTACATTTGTTTTACCTTCAATCTTTTTTATTTTTCTTTGCTATTACATTTAATACTGTTGGGTCTTTTCTCAGTCTTATACAGTAGAAAATTGGATTTGTTAGCTTCAATAAACTGACTTTCTATGAGCCTGTGAGTAACTTAAGAATAACTTAATAGATTAATTTATGGGTTTAGATTTCTATTTAGTCTTTGCTTGCATTTTCCAATAATATTTTACCACTTCTTCTTGGCATCTTTTGTTAGATTTATTTCTAATATTTTGTTGTTGTTATCTTAATTAATTAATTAATTGATTGATTGATTAAATTTCCATACCAGACTCAGCTCCCACTCCTTCCTATCCTCCTAGTTCCACTCTCACAAATTCCTGCCCCCATTACCCTCTTCCTGTATTCTAAGAGAAGGGAAAGCCCCTCTTGGGTACCAGCCCACCAAAAGACATCAAATCACAGCATGACTAAATGTATCTTCTCTCTTTGAGGCCCAACCAGGCACTCCAGCTAGGGGAAGGGGATCCAATGGCAGGCAACAGAGTCAAAGATAGCCCCTGCTCCATTGTGAGGAAAGACCAAGCTGTGTGTAGAGGGGCTAGGTCCAACCCCTGCATGCTCTTTGGTTGGTTAACATGAGGTACTTATATGGCATTGTTATTATAAATAGAAACTTTGGTAAATTTAATTTTCTATGTGTTTGAGTATGTAAATCATGTTTATTTTTATGTTACTCATTCAGCAATATTATTGACATTTTTGATTGATTGTACATTTGAATGTCAGGTCTCTTGAGAAAATGACTATTTTGTTTTCTATTAAATGTGTCAATGCCATACATATGAAAGACCTCTTATTAGCCATCATCTAGTTATGTGCTTTTGTATTCTTGGCTTATGAAGCCACTCAGACATCAAATACACTGTTCTATAGAAAATGCTATTAATAAATAGTTGATAGGAAGTATCTTTTCCTATAGTCACATTTTCTACAGTAAGAAATTTCTGTCTATTTTGGAGCTGTTCAAGTTTGAAACAACAAAAGATCTTAATATTTGAGTAGAGTGCCAAGAAAGGTGTGTGGTCTCCTTACACTGTTTCTCCTTTAAGGGTAGCATAAGCTCTGCCCCCATCACCTTATGTCAAGAAATAAGGACACTAGAGCTCTTTTTATTTGTTACATGGAAACAGTTCATAGTGGACAGTACAAGGGCATTGGGAGATTTTCCTGACAGAAGGATATAGCTCCATTTACATTTCAGTCAGTTCAATGGTCATGCCTGATTTAAACAATTCAGAACACGCATCTCCCCCTAGTGATACAGCATCATGAATACAGGTGACAAATATTTTGAACATAAATGTAATTGACTATGTTGGATAGATTCAATTTCTGTAATAGTCATGTGTAGGAAAGTTTTATAAAGCTTTTGCCCACAACTTCAACTTTATTGACATGAAATTATGTTTTCTTCCTTCTTTCCCTTTCTTCTGAACATGAGGGAAAATTATAGAATTACAGAAGTAAACTATCAAATTGAAAAGGTTTTAGCATAACCAATGTCAGTTGATTTGTCTAGAGTTTATGATTAAAAATTATTTCATGAAGATAGCTTGTTGTTCTCCTTTGTCATGGCTATAACTAAAACTCATCTGATAAATATTAGCTCTAAGGCACATATATTTTCTTTCCTCATATAATGCCAAATTTTTAATACTTTAGATGTAATTGAAATATTATTGTCTTTGTCTTCAAAATTTGATATTATTATGGGTATGATACTGGGTTATAACTATATAACTATATATATATTTCTAACTATATATGTATATATATATACATAGTTATAACTATATATATATACACAGAAACAAAAAAAATTCAGAACACTCATTGAGCAGGGCCGGGAGGGGGGAGGATATAGGGAACTAGCTGGATAACACTTGAAATGTAAATGAAGAAAATATCTAATAAAAGTAGTAAAAAAAAAAATTTATAGATTATCACAGTAAGTCAATCAGGGAAGAGCTGAGGAGGGATATGTGGATATAAGTTTGAGTATCTGTATGTATGAGAAGAAACCAATTCAATATCATTAATAGTCACCAAAACCATAACCTCAGAGTACCTGGTTTCTGCTGTGTTAGATTTGTAGAGACAACTCTGCTTCTTTGGTTTGTATAGAAATGATAGTTTTGCCGGGCGTGGTGGCGCACGCCTTTAATCCCAGCACTTGGGAGGCAGAGGCAGGCGGATTTCTGAGTTCGAGGCCAGCCTGGTCTACAGAGTGAGTTCCAGGACAGCCGGGGCTATACAGAGAAACCCTGTCTCGAAAAACCAAAAAAAAAAAAAAAAAAAAAACAAAAAAAAAAAAAAAAAAAAAAAAAAAAAAACCAAAAAAAAAAAAAAAAGAAATGATAGTTTTGTTCTGAGACAAATAAGATTCCTACAACTTTGTGAGAAGATGAATGTCTATGTTCTTTTACTGTCCAGAAGTATAAAGTGATTGAATAAGCAGAGGGACCTGTTACAGGCAGCACATGCTCAGACCAAATGCTTTCCTCTGAAAGATTGAATCTGTATTTTCTTCCTCATGTTTTTTCTTCTCCCTTATTCTCATTTATCTCCTCTTCATCTTCTTGAGGAGAAAAATAAAGAAATTCTACTTTATTTGTTAAACAAGGTTTCTAAAGTTATACATCTCAGTTAAACACTTTTCTTAATTGACCTCAAGCTATACTACAGAACAATAGTGATAAAAACTGCATGGTATTGGTACAGAGACAGACAGGTGGATAAATGAAATAGAATTGAAGACCAAGAAATAAAACCACATACTTATGGACACTTGATCTTTGACAAAAGAAGCCAAAAATATACAGTGGAAAAAAGAAAGTATTTTCAATAAATGGTGCTGGTCTAACTGACAGTCGATATATAGAAAAGTGAAAATAGATCCATACTTGTCACCTTGCACAAAGCTCATGTCCAAGTGAATCTAGGACCTTCACATAAAATCAGATACACCAAATCTAATAGAAGATAAAGTCATATACCCAAAAGATACCCCACCATTCCACAGGGATACATGCTGTCACTTGAATTTTTGATCCTAGCCATTCTGACTGGTTCGAGGTGGAATCTCAGGGTTGTTTTGATTTGCATTTCCTTGATGACTAAGGATGTTGAACATTTTTTCAAGTGCTTCTCAGCCATTCAGTATTCCTCAGTTGAGAATTCTTCGTTTAGCTCTGTACCCCATTTTTTAATGGGGTTATTTGAATTTCTGGAGTTCAGTTTCTTGAGATCTTTGTATATATTGCAGTCACTTGATATGCACTCACTGATAAGTGGATATTAGCCCAGAAGCCTAGAATACCCAAGATACAACTTCTAAAACACAAGAAAATCAAGAAGGAAGACCAATGTGTAGATACTTCATTCCTCCCTAGAATAGGGAATAAAATATCCATGGAAGGAGTTGCAGAGACAAAGTTTAGAGCTAAGATGAAAGGATGGACCATCCAGAGACTGCCCCACCCAGGGGTCCATCTCATAATCAGCCACCAAATGTAGACACTATTGCATATGCCAGCAAGATTTAACTGAAAGGACCTTGATATAACTGTGTCCTGTGAGGCTTTGCCAGTGCCTGGCAAATACATAAGTGGATGCTCACAGTCATCTATAGGATGGAACACAGGGCCTCCAATGGAGGAGATAGAGAAAGTACCCAAGAGCTGAAGGGGTCTGCAACTCTATAGGTAGAACAACAAAATGAGCTAACCAGTACCCTCAGAGCTCGTGCCTCTAGCTGCATATGTAGCAGAAGATGGCCTAGCCGACCATCATTGGGAAGAGAGGCACCTTGTTCTAGCAAACTTTATATGTCCCAGTACAGAGGAACACCAGGGTCAAGAAGTGGGAGTGAGGGGTAGGGGAGCAGGGTAGGGGGAGGGTATAGGGGACTTTTGGGATAACATTTGAAATGTAAATGAAGTGAGGTAACTCAGAATGAAAAGGACATGCATGGTATGTACTCACCAGTAAGTGGATATTAGCCATAAAATCAGAGAATACCCAGGATACAATCCACAGAACTCAAGAAGGTTAACAAGCCAAAGGGCCCAAGTGAGGATGCTTCAATCCCACTTGGGAAGGGGAAGAAAGCAATCATGGGTGGCAGAGGGAAGGAGGTTCCTGGGTGGCAGAGGGGACAGGAGGGGAAAAGGGAAACATAATCAGGTATTGGGGGTGAACCGGAGGGAAGCCCTGAGAGCCAGCAGAATGAATGGAAACAGGCAACCTCGGAGGTGGGAGGTCTGGGGACCCTCTAGAATGTACCAGAAACCTGGGAGGTGAGAAACTGCCAGGACTCAAAGAGAGGGACCTTAGATAAATAGTTCAACAGTGGGGATAGGGAACTTTTAGAGTCTACCTTCAATAGAAGACAGGGCATCAAGTGGAGGAATGAAGTTGCCATCTCACAGTCAAAAACTCTGACTCAGAACTGTTCCTGTCTAAAAGAACTGCAGGGACAAAAATGGAGAAGAGACTGAGGGAAAGGAGATCCAGTGACAGGCCCAAATTGAGATCCAGCCCAAGGGGAGCCTCCAAGGCCTGACAATATTACTGATGGTATGGTGTGCTTACAGACAGGATCGTAGCATGGTTGCCCTCTGAGAGGCTCAACAAGCAGCTGACTAAGACAGATGTTGGGGACCCCTGAGGTTTAATTAGGGAAAGGCTGTCAGAAATTGTTTGGAGGGATGACCCCATAAGAAGACCATCAGTCTCAATCTGGAACCCCAAGATCTTTAGACATTGAGCCACAAACCAGGCAGCATACACTAGTTTGTATGAGGCCCCCCATCACATATACAGCAGAGAACTGCCTGGTCTGGCTTCAGTGAGAGATGATGCACCTAACTCAGCATAGACTTGAAACCCCAAGAAGTGGGGAGGCTGGCAGGGTGGGGTGCGGTGTCATGGGTTGGGGTTCAGATATTCTCTTAGAGCCAGGGGAGGAATGAGATGAGGAACTGTTGAAGGGCAGACTGGGAGGGTGATAATGACTAGATTGTAAAAAAAAAAGATTAAAGATATTTTTTAAAAGATTTACTTAACTTTTAAACAATGTTTCGAATATATAAAATTATTAAGTTTGATTATCTAGTTACAAGTCCTATTTATATTTAAAAATTGATCATGTATTTGAAAGTGACGTACATATTTTTGTTATATTACCTCTTATGCCAACTCTTATCTGATCCACTCTTATTTCCTATCTACACAATTTTGTGTTCCTCTTTAAAATAAAAGCGCTTCAAGACCAACTTGTGCTCCCCAAATGTTATTGGATGATACAGTTGAAGTGTGGTTGACTTACCAGAGATTGCTTTTATTAGTTTTTAAAGAATTTTTTACAATGTATTTTGATGATTTTTATCTCCAGCCCCCTTGACACTTCCATCTATATCAACATTCCAACTTTATATCCTCCCTTTCTTTAAAATCAATTACCTCACCAAGTCCCATTTCTTCTTCCCATACACTCCTGGGTGTGGTGTCATCCATCCAACATTGTTAGAACCCCCAGGGCCTCTTCATGCTAGAATGATAATTGGCTTAAAACTTCATATTTGTAAAAGAAAAACAATCTTTTATAGTTTTCAAGCATCATCTTATAAAACCTACAAAACTAACTATGAAGCATAGTGGGAAAATTCTTGGAGTAGGATGTTTACTATTAATGCTGCTAATTCTAAAGTTTCCAGCAGTGTGGCTGCTGGATCCCATTTTATCTAGTGGTAAACATGGCTGGGCAGCACTCAGAGAAAATCATGGATTTTTATTTAGGCCCTAACATAGTATCTTCTTATTATATGTATTTCTGTTCATGGTAGGCACACTGCTGTAGGTGCACACTGATCATTATTCACCTCTTTCACAAAAACATATACACTTCCATTTTTACCTACTCAATTTTGTGTTCCTTTTAAGAAAAAAGTCCATACAAGGCCAATTTGTGCTCCACAAAATACTACTGGATGATATTACTGGATGTGTGGTCTTCCACTGAAGTGTGTTTGACTTACTGGGGACTGTTTTTATTAATTTACTAAGAATTTAATTCAATGTATTTTGATCATATTTATCCCCTACTCCCCCTTCCCTTGACAGCTCTATCAATATCCACCTCCCAAGTTTGTATCCTTCTTCTCTTTAAAAAAATTACCTCACCAAATCTCTTTTTTTTTTCCCTATATATCCCTGGATTGGAAAATAAATGAAAAACAAAAAACAAAACAAAACAAAAAACAAACAAATAAGGCAATTTACAGTGTAAGTTAAAATAATTTTGGAAGAGTTAGCTTAAATCTTAATTTTATCAAATCACATGAATTCTTTCATTTACTGAGTTTTGCCTGTTTTTCCAATGTTATCTTTCCCTTTTTCCATGCTGACCTAATAGACTAACAAATTTCATAAATAACCCCTATCCCACTCATAGTAAATTATTCATATTCAGTTAATTGTATTCTACACCAAATAGTTCTAGGAGATATCAATAGACTATTTCACTCAATAGCTGTAGCATACATATTCGTCTCATTAAAACTTGGAACATTTTCCAGGAATGATTAAATATTGATTCACAAAACATGTTTCAATAAATTATTAAAACACTAAAATTACATAGTGGCCCCAACACTGGAAGTAACTGTGACCAGCGAGACCTAGGCACCCAAGAACTCTGCCTGACAAGTGGCATAGGTTCCTTCCAGGCTGGGCTGGTGCCCTGAGCAGGCCATGGATGCAAACTCCACAGCCAGTCCCATTACACCTAGAAGAAGCTCCACTCCCAGGTACTCTAACATGCCCAGGATCACAGGATTACAGGATCCCAGAAGCTTGGTCCCACCAGGACCTCAGGGTCCCAGAGGCAGCTTGACTTTCAGAAGCTCTGACATACTCGGGATCACAGAATCACAGGATTGCAGAGATAGCTGAACTCTGAGGAGTTCTGACACAACCAGGATCACAGGATGGACAGGATCTAGTCATATATAGTGAGGGCAGGTAGCACTAGAGATTATCAGATGGTGAAAGGCAAGCATAAGAATATAAGCAACAGAAACCAAGTTTATGTGGCATCATCAGGACCCAATTCTCCCACCATAGCAAGTCGTGGATACATCGCACTGGAAAAGCAAGATTTGGATCTAAAATCACTTCTCATGATGATGATAGAGGACTTTAAGATGGACATAAATAACTTCCTTAAAAAAATAACAGGAGAACACAGGTAAACAGCTAAAAGCCCTTAAAGAGGAAAGGAAAAATATCTTTTAAAGAATTACAGGAAAACACAATCAAACAGATAAAGGAAATGAACAAAACCATCCAAGATCTAAAGATGGAAATAGAAACAATAATGAAATCACAAGAGAAGACAACCCTGCAATTAGAAAACCTAGGAAAGAGATCAGGAGTCATAGATGCAAGCATCACCAACAGAATACAAGAGATAGGAGAGAGAATTTCAGGTACAGAAGATACAAAAGAATACAAGAGATAGACGAGAGAATCTCAGGTACAGAAGATACCATAGAAAACATTGACACAACAATAAAAGAAAATGGAAAACATAAAAAAGATCCTAACCCAAAACATCCAGGAAATCCAGGACATATTGAGAAGACAAAACCTGAGAATAATAGGTATAGAAAAAAGTGAAGATTTCCATCTTAAAGGGCCAGTAAATATCTTCAACAAAATTATAGAAGAAAACTTCGCTAACCTAAAGAAAGAGATGCCCATGAATATACAAGAAGCCAAAGAACTTCAAATAGACTGGATCAAAAAAGAAATTCTGGATAATGTAATACAACAAGGAGACCATGTTCCAGCTCCTGCAGGCAGCAGAACTCTGCAATTTCAGCCATGGAGGTCTGGCTTTAGAGTGAATAATAGAAAGGACTACTTGGACAATCGATGCTGGTTAGCTAGAGCTAAGAAATTAGCGGTGATTAAGAAGAGACCAGCGTCACTGATGTGAAATCTTCTGGGAAGTGTTTTCTTCGAGCATACAGAGGCTGTGTTCCAGAGATAGCCAAGGTTGTACCTCCCACTGCAGCTGTACTTGGTAATGGGAAAGAGTCACTAAGGTGGTACTGGTTTTTCAAGCATGAAGGGATTATGAAGAGCAGCTGAGGCTTGGCACTGTGAGAGGCCATGGAAGGCCATTGGTGAAGGTGCAGCCTCAGTTGTAGTTGATGGCCCAGGACTGAAGGGGTCATGGAAAGGATTTGAGGCTTGGCACCATGAAGAGAGCCTATGAGAGGCTATTGGTGAAGCCTAGTTGGAGTGGAACACCGCAGTGTTTTGGAGATGTCAGTATCATGGGATGATCACCAAGAACAGCAGCCATAGTGGAGTGGATCAAGCTGAGCTTAGGGTGCGACAGAGGGCAGATCTGGAGAAGTGATGCCAGCCCTTAGGAAGAGCCCAAAAGATCAAGTGGAATCCCAGACACTGAAACAAGAAGCTGTAACACTGAGATTGCCGTGAAGACTCAAAGATGTTAAAGATGCCAGAGCCATGGGATACACGCTGAGGAAAGCTCCTAACAGGGAGTGGAATCAGCCCAGGAGAAAGCAGTTTGTTGCAGTCAACAAAGATAAAAAAGGAGTGGAGATCTGAAGACTGCTTTGACATCAGCCATGGAGATGCAGAGTTTGGAGTTTGCCCAGCTGCCTTTCTTTCTTTGAGGATTACAGTTAAGTGATTGGATGAATCTCAGAAAAGACCTTGAACTTTGGACTTTTAACATTGTTGAGACTTCTATAGACTATGAGGACTTTGAAAGTTGGACTAAATGCATTTTGTATTATGCTATGTTTAAGTATGGCCCCCATAGACTGATGTGTTTGAATAAGTCTATAGGAGCCAGGGAGTGGAATGTGATGGTTTGTTTATTCTTGGACCAGGGAGTGGCAACATTTGGTGTGGCCTTGTTGGAATAGGTGTGACCTGGTTGGAGTAGGTGTGTCACTGTGGGTGTGGGCATAAGATCCTCACCCTAGTTGCCTGGAAGTCAGTCTTCCACTAGCAGCTTTTGGAGGAACTCTCAGCTCTGCCTGTGCCATGCCTGCCTGGTTACTGCCATGCTCCCACCTTGATGATAAGGGACTGAATCTTTGAACCTATAAGCCAGCCACAATTAAATGTTGTTTCTTATTAAAAAAATTTCCTCCTGTCACACAATAATCAAAACAACAAATGCACTAAACAAAGAAAGAATATTAAAAGTAGTAAGGGAAAAAGATCAAGTAACATATAAAAGCAGACATATCAGAATTACACCTGACTTCTCACCAGAGACTGTGAAAGCTAAAAGATCCTGGGCAGATGTCATACGAACCTAAAGAGAACACAAATGCCAGCACAGGCTATTATACCCAGGAAAACTCACAACTACCATAGATGGCGAAAAGAAGATATTCCATGACAAAACCAAATTTGCACAACATCTTTCCATCCATCTAGCTCTACAAGGATAATAGATGGAAAATGCCAATACAAGGAGGGGAACTACACACTAGAAAAAGCAAGAAAATAATCTTTCAGCAAACTTAAAAGAAGATAGCTACACAAACATAATTCCAACACTAACAACAAAAATAACAGGGAGTAACAATCACTTTTCCTTAATATCTCTTAACATTAATGGACTCAATTCTCCAATAAAAAAACATAGACTAACTGACTGGATATGTAAACAGGACTCAGCATTTTTCTGCATACAGAAAATGCACCTCAGTGAAAAAGACAGACACTACATCAGAATAAAAGGTTGGAAAATGATTTTCCAAGCAAATGGTCCCAAGAAACAAGCTTGAGGAGCCATTTTAATATCGAATAAAATCAACTTTCAACCAAAAGTTATCAAAAAGTATACTGTTCAAAGGAAAAATCTACCAAGATGAAATATCAATTCTGAACATCTATGTTCCAAATGCAAGGGCACCCGCATTCATAAAAGAAACTTTCGTAAAGCTCAAAGCATACATTGCACCCCACACAATAGTAGTGGGAGACTTCAACACCTCACTCTTAGCAATGGACAGATCATAGAAACAGAAACTAAACAAAGACATCATGAAACTAACAGAAGTTATGAACCAAATGGATCTAACAGATATTTATAGAACATTTCATCTTAAAGTAAAAGAATATACCTTCTCCAAAATTGACCATATAATTGGTCATAAAACAGGCATCAACAGATACAAGAAGATTGAAATAATCCCATGCATCCTCTCAGACCACCACAGACTAAGGCTGGTCTTTTTTTTTTTTTTCCTATTTATTAGATATTTTCTTCATTTACATCTCAAATGTTATCCAGAAATTTCCCCTTACCCTCCCGCATCCCCACCCTGCTCCCCTACCCACCCCCTCCCATGTAATGGCCCTGGCGTTCCCCGGTACTGGGGCATATAGAGTCTGTATGACCAAGGGGCCTCTCCTCCCAATGATGGCCAACTAGGCCATCTTCTTCCATATATGCAGCAAGAGACATGAGCGCAGGGGGAACTAGTTAGTTCATGTTATTCTTCCACCTATAGGGTTGAAGACCCCTTCAGCTCCTTGGGTACTTTCTCTAGCTCCTTCCTTGGGAGTCC
>LR752830.1:0-48587 GCA_902729485.2 Mus minutoides | reverse complement strand
ATATATATATATATATATATATATATATATATATATATATATATATATATATATATATTTGTTGTTGTTGTTGTTGCTGGAAATATTGAAAAGAATGACAGGATCCCATGCTACACCCAGCTACTCTCAGCCCCCCCCACCCCCATCTCGCCTGCCAGTTCTTACCTCCCTGGCCAGCCCCATACTTCAAAACTCCCAAGGCCTTTTGTGATGCACACATGGCAAATCCACGCTTTGCTGCAGTACCTTTCTCTCTTGAACCCAGTCAAGCCACCGCATGAAGGAAAATACCACACAAACTTAGTTCAGAAATCTTGTAAGCCATATTAAATCTAAGTCCTCCAGTGGCGAATCCACCAGGAGACACTAGTATCTACATCTTGCTCTGTCACTATCCATGTCCTAAAAGTCCCTAACGCTCTCCTGCTTCCTCTCTTCCTCTGTCCAATCTGGGAGTCCTACCTACTAGCCCAGGGACTGGTCCCTTTATTCATGGAGGGTTGGGGGTGGGGAGAAGGTTCACAAGAAGTCACCTGAATACTTCACTCATTCCTTGTTCCAACCCTTCCAGGAAAGTGGAATTAGCATCAAAATGCAAGCAACACTAGGGCTATCCACAACAATTCCCCACACCCTAAACCTACTGAGTACAATTAGTACTGTCTGAATAAACGTGGGTGTGGGGCGCGGGCTGGAATGTTGGGACCTATCCTGGGCTTCTGTCCTGGAAAAACAAACAAACAAACAAACAAACAAACAAATAAACAAGCAACAGCAACAAACCGGACTCTTCCTCTCTCAGCAGCTATCAGCTGCCAGTAGTTCCTCCGCTAGGAGTGGGGCTCCTGCTCCGTGCTTCATGTTGACTGACTTGCTTTATGCCAGTATTGAGCTGTGAGTTCCAGAGCAATGGCCTTACCATGTTGGGGAGACACTGTTTTGAAGCAGCCCCCCTTCCCCCAAATCTTGGCTATTACCATATTTCTGCCCTGTTGCGCCTGCAATGTTTCCTGAGCCTGGGCACATGACTGAGCACTCCATGGTCATTTATTTTCTTCACTTTGACAAGTTGGAGTTTCTCTATGGTTCTAGCTCTTTTTCTGTTGCTGGGATGAAGCATCCTGGCCAAACAAAATTACAGAAGAAAGAGTTTATTTAGGCTTATAGCTTCATAGGGTTAAAGAGTTCATGATGATCATGGCTTGGAGCACGGTGGTTGGGAAGTTTTAGTGGCAGGAGCAGCTGATTACTCATATCTTAAGACTCAAGCTTGAAGCAGGCACAATGTACTGGGAAAGGAAGGGGCTTTGAAATCTCATAGCCCACCCCTGTGACATACTTCCTCCATCTAGGCCGTACCTCCTAATTCTCCCAAACATCACTATCAACTAGGCACCAATTATTCAAACATAGGAGCCTATGAAGGACATTCTCATTCAAACCACCATAGGGATAATCTCCTGTGCACTGTGTTGAAGAATCACCTGTCAATAAAAAAGCTAATGGCCAACAAACTGAGGCAGGACTAGAAGGCGGGACTTCCAGTTGGGAGAGCATGAGAGATTTTTTTTTTTTCCTGCTGGCACAGGAAGGAGATATAAGAAGAAGAGGAAGGAAACCATCTGTAGCTGAAATCAGGTTAGAATAAATGGGATATATATTAAGAATTAGTCAGAGAACGAGCATAGTTTATGCTCTAGGCATTTATTTATAATAGTATTACTCTGAATTATTATTTGGGTTCTGGGCATGAGTGGAAAAGTCCATAGTTAGAAACCACCACATGTATTAACCTCTATCCACTGCAAAAATAAATTTATATGAAAAGGGCTGAGATAATTACTTAGAGGGCAGTTTGATACTACATCCAGTTAGTAAAGTCATAGAAGTGGGTTCTCCCTGAGAGAGGATCCCCTCATCCTTCCATGTCAAGCCAAAATGTTCCTCATCGTTAATCCCTACCCAATCAGACCATATCCATGTAAACGTTTCTTTATCTGAACTTATTATTTTAATTTGTGTTACTTTTGAGTTAGTTTCCCCCTATTGTTTCCTTAATATTAAGCATTCTTAAGGTTCAGATAGTCTTTTAATTCCAGAACTAATGTAAATTTTACTTGTACTCCTGTGTTCCTGATGAGCACAGCTATGTTTAAATCAGAGTTTTGAGATACTCACTAACTCAAGATGGTCCCAAACTATCACACTACATTATGAACTGCTTGAAAGAAACATAAGTACAAATGTATAATTAATAATCTTTAAAGGAGAAATTCAAAGGGAATATCCAAACACTGCATTTAAAAACCATTATAACTGGCGTATTGCCTAAAGTTGTATTCTGAATCACACATTCAGCTGTTAAAATGTGTCCACTTTTCTAAGTACATAAAATAAGGAGATTTGATGACCATCTGGTTTTGGCACTCCTCCCATAGGCCAGGCTGGCCTTTCAGGTCACAGTAATCTTTATTCCTCTGCCCCCAAGTGTTAGGGCTGAAAGTCCGAGACACTTATTTATCACAGGTTTTCCTTCTTGTCGCTGATGATTAGACTCAGTTTCTCCCCCATCTGCCTGCCCTCATTCCCTTCCCAGCTTCCCTCCCCTGCCTTCCCCCACCTCCCTGGCCTCCACCCTCCTTTGCTTTCTCACCTTTGACTTCTGCTTAACAGAGCAGGATCTAAACCTAACCAAGGCTTATCTGGGATATTAGATACATGTCTAGAACCCCCTTTAGGAGCCATGAATTGAACAATTACGGCCCCTGAACTAGGAGACTGCCTCAAGGAAGCTTCAAGTGGGGATCTGGGATTTGAGGCAGATTCACATTTGTCTCCATGTCTTAGAACTTGACAGTTGGCCCCTGCATCCTTTCAGGCACATCCTTTTACTCTATACATCAGTACCCTCTTGCCCAGAGGCAAATGCACCAGAGACAATGACATCACTAGACTGTCCACAGTCACCATGAGCAGTGGCCTTACCTACATCTTCTCCACCCCACTTCCTGTGGCTTACCAGGGTAACAGGATAACCAGGGTCCAGATGCCAGCATGAAGGTGAAGCAGTGCTGGCAGCTGAGCTATGGGCGGAGCTGCGTCCTCTTTTCTTTGAAATTAGGGGATGGGAATGAGTTGCAGACTTCAGGAGAGCTTGCCAAGGAGAGCAGAGAGTGATTACAGATGAGGGGAAAGTGCTGGCAGTCTCTGAGGGCCAGCATACTCTCACTTGCAACTTCTATAAATAGTGAGGGCTGCCTCTGGTATTCAGTGAACATAATTGGTTGCAGAAACAATAACTGTAGAAAAAAACCCCACCCTTCTCTGCTTCATAGAATATTGCTTAATTTGCAATATTTACCTATTACCAGTAATCTAAGGGCCCATCATCTAGCTATAGAGTGCATACATGCAAATGGTGTGTATATGTAAACCAACACCTTATTTTCATTTAATTTTGGCACTAACTCCATAAGTAGGCAGAGGCTATTATTTCCATTTTTGAGAAAGAAAACTGAAACTTGGCAGATTAGCACAATTCAACCAAGAATCAGNATTTACCTATTACCAGTAATCTAAGGGCCCATCATCTAGCTATAGAGTGCATACATGCAAATGGTGTGTATATGTAAACCAACACCTTATTTTCATTTAATTTTGGCACTAACTCCATAAGTAGGCAGAGGCTATTATTTCCATTTTTGAGAAAGAAAACTGAAACTTGGCAGATTAGCACAATTCAACCAAGAATCAGAACTAAGCCCCAAACCCACTCCGTGACTTTTGCTATGTCACACAATAGTGAGTCCTTCATGCCAACTGAGCTCATGGTCACTTGTGATTGGTGGACTATTATGGAGAGAGGGAAAAACTTTCTAACAAAATAAGTGGCACAGACATCTCACATCTGGGCTCAGAGTTACTTGCTTATTCTTTGAAGATGTACATGTAAATATTACTACTATAAAGGATGCTGGAGAGATGGCTCAGCAATTGAGAGCACAGGTGCTCTTCCAGAGCACCAGGGTTCGATTCCTAGCACCTGCATGAAGGGACACTACCATCTTACTACAGTTCCATGGGATCTCGTACTCTGTGCTAACCTCTGTGGGCACCAAACATGCATTTAGTATGCTGTGTACAGGCAAAACACTCACAGATAAAATAAAGTGAATCAATCTAGTAAAAATTTAAAAAAAATTTAAAAAGCATTACAATAAAATATTCCAACTTAGAAGCACTAAAATAAATATATATGTCTCTGTGTTGAATGTTATTTACTAGTTTATCCAGGGATTACAGGCTACACCACTTTCACATTGTGGTGGCACTCTACCCGCTATAGCCCCTCACCCTTAAAAGTCCTCCTCATTTTGTGAGCAAGATTGGTAACAAGAATTTACCTTGTAGAGAGTTAGAGAGTTCTTTTTCTTGTGTGTGTATGTGTGTTTGTGTGTGTGTGTGTGTGTGTGTGTGTGTGTATGAAATATGAAATGTTTGGGGGCTAGTTCTCCCATCTTTCAGTGGAGGGATGTGGAGAGCCACTTTTTTTTTTTTTAAAGGTTTATTTTATTTATTATATGTAAGTACACTGTAGCTGTCTTCAGACACTCCAGAAGAGGGCGCCAGATCTCGTTACGGATGGTTGTGAGCCACCATGTGGATGCTGGGATTTGAACTTATCACCTTCGGAAGAGCAGTCGGGTGCTCTTACCCACTTAGCCATCTCACCAGCCCGAGAGCCACTTATTGAAAGGCAAAATTGGATCTGGCTGGAATAGGACACCAAGGAGAAGACCTTTCAGGAGATGCTTGGAAGGGTCATGAA
This sequence comes from Mus minutoides, assembly GCA_902729485.2. Taxonomy (NCBI): domain Eukaryota; kingdom Metazoa; phylum Chordata; class Mammalia; order Rodentia; family Muridae; genus Mus; species Mus minutoides. Next base: position 43,759 of record LR752830.1, on the reverse strand, counting down.
CAGTGGAGTGCGAGGAGAGAGAAAGAGGAAGAGAGGGAGAAGTTCACACTGACTGTAAAATCACCAAGGTGTCTCACCTTGGCAACGTGCTGGTTGGTGGAATGGGAAAGGGGAATGAAGACACCAACAGTACTCACTGGAGAGACCTAGCGTGGCAGTGGACACAGAGCAATACTAAAACAGACTCTGCTTCGTCTGAGTGGTCTGTTTGAACCCATCTCTTGTTAGATCCATAGCTACAATCTCATAGTTTGGGTTCTTTTTTTTTCCTTCCAGATTCATATTTAGTAGGTGTGTCCTTACAGTTGTTCACATAGGCATAGCAGGTATTCTAAATACGATGTTATTATTCTTTCTTAGAGAGGATATAAACTCTTGGGTAGAAAATATTATGACAGGACACCTGTTCCCATTTCCGCTGAGGAACGGCTTGCTTCCTAGCCCACTGTTGTGTGGGCCATCGTGCGTAGCTGGCACAGTTACTATTCTTATATGTGCAGTGACCATGTGGTGGGAGTTTGGCTCTTATTTTTGTACCTCTTAGGGGCGCGGGGTTAAGTTTGGGCTGGGAGGGACCTCATGTGTGTATTTTGTGGCTGCAGACAAAGCACTCTGAGGCGTTTTCTTTTGTTCCATTTCCAGTGTATTTCTGGGAAGTCAGACCATGAAGTTTGCCCCAGGAAACTGTTTCTTTGTGGCCAAGACCTGTGTTTATACATTCTCATTGAGGGAGTCTTTAATGAGCTGTTCCATTTGCACGCAAATTGCCCTAAGAAGGTATTTTTACCCTCTTTTTGGAAAACCTTGGCATTAGAAGAATGTATTAAAACAGTGGCTCCGTTGTGGGAGATCTCTCAGGACCTAAGGTCTGAGGCTCCTTTTAAGGAGTGTGTCAGCAACTGAAAGTGACTTCATCTGTGGAGTTTCCGTCTTTCTTACATCTGGGCTGGGGCAGGGATTGTGGAAATACCATATCCTTTTGTTTTTTGGAAGAAAAAAAAACCCAGAATGCTTCAAACTTTCTTTCTCTTTTTCAATCTTAATACCGTTTTGGGGGGATGAATAGAAGATGATTTTGCTCCACGTTACCCACTAGCAAATGATGATGGTGGCTGGGAAATGATGAAGAATATTCTGGAAGCTCTGTAGAAGATCAATTGTTTAGCAGAAATTGGGACCTTGAGGAAGTATCACTGACCGTTTTTATTTCTTTGTATGAAATTCTAAAACATGGGGTCTGGCAGAAACCTGGTTAGACCAATACTGAAAATGGCCAATGAGATTCTGGCAGGTTTGAAATGAACATGAGACACAAGGCCCACAACACTTGACCCCATCCTTGTATTGGAGGCAGGAATATAACACTGTCTGCTGAAAGGGGTTGCCCTAAACAGTGTGGCTACCGTGATGACTTGTTTTTTCTTGTTTGCCTCTGTCAATTGGCTATAATACAGCATATTTCATCACATCTCCTCTGCCCGCACACTATTTTAAGTTCTATATTAACCTGGTTTCTATCGCTATAACAAATTATCTAAGGCTAAGTAGTTTATTAAGAAAAGATGTCTATTTAGCTTTCTATTCTGGAGTCTTAACATCCAAACACTACCCCTAGTCACAGGTGTGGCATTATGGTGGGCTTGTGAACCATATGAGGAGATCACTTGTGAGACAGAGAGCCAGAGGCACTAGGAAAGGTCCAGTCTCACTCTCTGCTGTGAGTCATTCTATGCAGGTTTATGTATATGTACATGTGCGTGTGTACATGTGTGCATGTAGATACCAGGGGAAAACCTTGGGTGTTGTCTCTCATAACTGACCACCTTGTTTGTGAGACAGACTCTCTCCCTGACCTAGACCTCATGGTCTACTGAGCCAAAGGGACCATATCATCTGCCCCTCTCCAGTGCATGGTACCATGTGTAGCTTTTCAACTGGGGTCTGAAGCTTGAGCTCAGATCCCCTTGTGTTGCAAGCTCCATGCTGACTGAGCCATCTTCCCTTGAGCTCAGATCCCCATCCTTGAATGGTAAGGTCTTCCCTGACTGAACCATCTTCCCTTGAGCTCAGATCCCCATCCATCTTTGCATTGTAAGCTCTTCACTGACCAAGCCAGCTCCAGTACCCATTTTACTTTTATCCAGCAACATTCATATAAGAACTGTTCAGTATCCTAGGACTGGAAAGATGGCTCAGCAGTTGAGAACACTGACCGCTCTTCCAGAGGATCAGTGTTCAATTCCTAGCACCCACATGGTAGCTTACAACCGCCTGTAATTCCAGTCCCAGGAGATCTAATGTCCTTGTCTGATCTCCCTGGGCACTAGTCATGTACATAGTACTCAGACACACATGTAGGCAGAATACTCATATGCAAATAAGTATACATCAACCTGGTGGGCAAACTTTCCTCTTCCAAGTGGGACTCAGACTTTGACACTTCTTGTCCCTGGGTTTGATAGTGATGGTGTGGCCGTATTTCTTTTCCCTTCTGAAGTCACTCCAAGTATCTTTGGCTATTGGCGAGGAGAAAACCATATGCATGAGTGTTTAATCATCCTCAGTGATGAATACGGTGCTGGCAGTGTGTTTACCTTCTGTATTTTGTTGTAAAAATCTTAGTGGGAGTCCACTGGTCACACAAATCAATGGCCTGTGAGATTAGCTTTTCCCCTTCATTTGTGTCTGCAGCGAGGAAGCCAGGAGGGGAAGGTGACATTCATGTCTCGCTGTTCACCCACCGGCAGGTGTTATTTATAGCCCAGCTGGGAATCGACTGAGTCATGTCTTAGAACACTGCTCTCAAAGCAACAGTGGGCCCTCTAAAGATGAGAAGACCCTAGGCACTTTGTCATGGAAGGAGCTGTCCGTGGGCCCATTTTGGGTGTGGGCATCCTCTAGCTCTACTGTCTTCCACCATGGCACAATAGGGAGAAGGTTCTCCTTAGGTGACCTTGATCTTAGACGGCCAGCCTGCAGAGCCAGGGGCTGCTGTGTGTTAGTCACCACCTCACAAAGTGCACCAGGATGACACTGACACACATTTCTGACTTTCTGATGGATATATTACCTTCTTCACTATATCGTTAAATTCAAGTTTGATAAGAACTTCTGTCTTCCAGAATGGGATAATCAGATACCACATTGGTATATAGAGATCAGTGGGGACCTTCATACGTTCTCTGATCTCACATTGGTAAATTGGAGATAAACTTCCATTCTTTCTCTGGCTCAGTACTAACAATGATGCTCACGTTTGGTGAGTCTCTGGTTCTTTGGTTCTTAATTTCAGTTCTTTTTTTTTTTTTCTAGACAGGGTTTCTCTGTGTAGCCCTGGCTGTCCTGGAACTCACTCTGTAGACCAGGCTGGCCTCCAACTCAGAAATCTGCCTGCCTCTGCCTCCCAAGTGCTGGGACTAAAGGCATGCACAACCACTGCCCAGCTTGATTTCAATTCATTATCTGCTTCCTTCCTTTATTTCCTTCTTGTCTTTCTTCACTATTGATTGGGCACCCACTATGGTCTAGGCATCTAAAATGTTTAAGAGAGGCGAGGATAGCTCAGGAGTTAAAGGCATTTGCTGATATTGTGGAGGATTCAGGCTTGATTTTCAGCACCCATGTAGGGTGGCTCCCAGCTGCCTGTGACTCCAGTTTCTGGGGGATCTGACACCCTTTTCTGACCCCCACAAGCACTTTCACACATATGGTGCACACATATACACTTTGGAACACACACACATACATAAAAAATAAAATAAATCTCTAAAGTGTTTCAGTATCAACCCAGACATAGACATTTCATTCACTTTATACACAAAGACATTAAAAAGGAAAATAGAAATGGGCATTTTATTGATTCCTCTGATATTGCAAGCACTCAAATACGAGGCGATGGAGCTCAGGGAACAGTCCTTCCTGCCCTGCATGGGTTCTATTGTATGTCTGCCAATGGAACTATTGCTACGATTGGACCCCTCTTACCGGTTTGATTCCAACAAAGCTCATGGGTGGCTCTATGCATTTACAAGCACAGCTCCTAAAAGACTACTACTGCTATGTATCTAAGGGGCTAAAGTCTCCCAAGGAAAGACTTTGTGATCTTCTTGTGTTTGAGAGACATAAAATGAACTGATGGTTGGCAGAGGAGAGGGAGTTTAAGATTGTGGCATCTGTTGACTACAGCCCAGGCATCCCAGGTCCTAGCTGTCACACCTTATCCCCACTCTTGTCTGAATATAATGTGTTGCCAGCCTCTGCTGATATAACAGAATGGTTACCAGACTTTGGAGTCTGTCTGCTACTCATGTGGAAGAGACAGTTGAATCTAGCCTTCTCTCTTCCGTCGTACTGTGGTTTTTCTGTGTGAGTACTTGATGCCTTGAGAGGGAAGTTTTCAGGGAGAGAGCAGAAGGAGCAGCAAGAGCTTGGGAGGGAGGAGCCATCGGTGAGTCAGTAAGAGAGAGAGCCCACCACGGGCAGCCCACGCTGTGAGCCTCTGACAAGGCCCATCTCGCAGACCGGTTCCACGCAGCCGGTTCCATGCAGCCTGTCTATTCAGCCTAGGGTCTGGTTTTGAGTTTTAGATATTTTTGGGTTTGGTTGAGGTTGCCACACTAGGGTGTCTTTCTTCTTGAATGGTAGGAAGCTGTGACAAATCACTTTATGTCACATTTTAGTCCATGTTAAAGAGGTGGCCCCTGAGCCGGGAGTGGTGGCACATGCCTTTAATCCCAGCACTCGGGAGGTAGAGGCAGGCAGATTTCTGAGTTCGAGGCCAGCCTGGTCTACAAAGTGAGTTCCAGGACAGCCAGGGCTACACAGAGAAACCCTGTCTCGAAAAACCAAAAAAAAAAAAAAAAAAAAAAGAGGTGGCCCCTGAAGGTGTTGTCATCGTGAGCAAAACGACACAGGAGGACCCTAGGTGGCCCAGACTTTGGTGGTGCGTGTCTGAATGTGTGGGTCACTTTACCTTTGTCTTCATGGTCTATCTGAGACTCATTAAGGTTTTAGAATTCTAAGGAAGGCTTTTGGAATGTGTCACCCCCAGGCCTGGATTCATGAAAATGTTCACTGTATGGCCAGGGGACCCTTCCTTACTCAGTACACTTCAGGGTATTGAGAGCTTGTGGACAATCCAGTCTTTAAAACAAAGCTTTCCCAGTACATTAGCTGAAAATTCCCAGTCATGAATTCTTTTTCTTTTTTGAACCTAATTTTGTAGTTTTCAGACTTATGATTATCAAGGGATAAATCTCGGTTCTTAGTGTATAGCCAAGAGATATGAACAAGCTGTTTACAATGAGTATGGTTCGGAACAAGTTCTCTCTGTTCAGGGCCATTTATAGCCGAAGACCCACACCTCTGTTTCAATGCGGGGGGGGGGGGGAGCAAACCTTTTGTTTCTTCTTTCTTTCTTTCTTTCTTTCTTTCTTTCTTTCTTTCTTTCTTTCTTTCTTTCTTTCTTTCTTCCTTCCTTCCTTCCTTCCTTCCTTCTCTTCTTCCTCTGCCTCTGCCTCTGCCTCTGCCTCTGCCTCTGCCTCTGCCTCTGCCTCTGCCTCTGCCTCTGCCTCTGCCTCTGCCTCTGCCTCTGCCTCTGCCTCTGCCTCTGCTTCTGCTTCTGCTTGCGCCACCATGCCCGGCTCCCTGCATCGTCTTTAATTAGCAAATTTGTTCTTTAGTCAAGAAAGATTTTTTCTTAAAGAAAATGAAGACATTATCCCTAAAGTTAAAATTTATCAGCATCAGTTGGTGTGTTAATATCGACAGCGGAGGACATTTCTGGTCTACACTTGGTTGTCAACACAGTGTGTTCTGTGCCAGTCAGAGGGAAAGGCACACGGGGGCTCTCCCAGTTTCAATTCTTTGCTGTAATAAAATTCCCCCAACAAAAAACAACCTAGGAGAGAAAGGGTTTGATTTAACTTATGATTCATTGGTGGGTGAGGGGTCAAGGCGATCGGAACTACAGGGAGCTGGTCACGTCCTGCCCACAGTCAGAAATGGAGATGTAAAAGCCTGGGTGCGGTACTCAGGGAGCTTCCTCTGTTCTGATTCAGGCCAGGGCTCCGAGCCGCGGAATGGTGCCAGCCACATTTAAGCAGGGTCTTCCCATATGGATTTAAGGCATTCAAGTCCACCACGATCCCAGGCCGCCATGATCCAGATAACCCTTCCCCGAGACGTGTTTTCCTGTGATTCTAGAGTGTGTCAAGTTGACATTTAGAAGGAACCATCACAGAATGAATGAGAGCCTGTGAAACCTGGAATTGATGCCCTCTCCCAGACTGCAGAGGGATTTTTTTTTAAAAACTTTGATTTCTCCAGTGGGTTCTGAGGAGACAATTTGGAAACGACTGGGAAGAAGGTAAGCCCTCTTCCCTATTCGACTTCTAAAATTCACCCCCCCCATCTCTCTCATGTTCAAAATAATAGAAATTCAGAAGTAGAGGGTCGTATAGAGTGCATTTGATAAATCCCTTTTTCTTTTCTTTCTTTGTTTTTTTAAAGATTTATTTTATTTTATTATATGTAAGTACACTGTAGCTGTCCTCAGACATTCCAGAAGAGGGAGCCAGATCTTGTTACAGATGGTTGTGAGCCACCATGTGGTTGCTGGGATTTGAACTTATCACCTTCGGAAGAGCAGTCGGGAGCTCTTACCCGCTGAGCCATCTCACCAGCCCCCGATAAATCCCTTTTTCAAAAGAATTTTTTTTTTTTTTAGAATTGTGGAAAATATGGAAGATGGATCTTGGAACTAAGCAGAAATAGAGAATAATAATTGTGATATTCTCTTCTCATTGTCCTGGTCTAACTGTGTGTGCTCTGTGGATTCATTTTCATTTCACTTAATAATCTACACAATGTTTGTATATACATACAGGCTACACACACACACACACACACACATATTTTCATGCAATGCTTTGGGCACATTTCCTGAGCTTTCAGGAGTTCTTTAAAGTCCAAGGTTTAGGTCTAGAGTAATTATTTTCATATCTTCTCTCTAATTCAAAATTCTGTGGCTGTTGTTGGTCATGCTGATTATCTTTTAAAAATTGTATAAAAAAGCCTGGCACTAATATTCTGACTGAAGATCACACACACTCTTGGCTGTCTTCTCAGGACACCCCCCCTCCCTGCCCCCCAGAAAGCGGTGTTCTGTAAGTATGGCAGACAGATGGGAGCACGAACTTGCAGCTTTTACCAATTATTGGTGGTGTGAAATTGGGTGAGTTTCAAGCTGCCTTCTCTTGCATGTGAGTTTGATGGTAATGTTTATCTCCTGGGATCACTGCTGTGAGGGTTAAACAATCTTTTTTTTTTTTTTTTTTTTTTTTTTTTTTCTGGAGTGCTTAGATAGCACACTGTGGCGGTCAGAGAGTAAACATGGGTTGTAGGTAATGTGTCAGAGTGGCCACCTCAGGTCTTTGGAATTGTTGAGCATTGCTCACCTTTAGGTGGTAGAGTCTGTTTCTCCACTACAGACCCTCAAACGCAGGACCCTGGGGTTCATTAATGCTGCCAACTCCGTATCATAGATGAAGAAAGGGAAGTGTTGTCACGTCCAATTTCTGGCCACACATCTCATCTCCAGGCATCAACAGAACGAGACTAGAATGCAGATTCCAACTCGGACTTGTGTCTCACAACCTGCTAATATTTTTGTATTTTAATACGTCTTTTCCTGATGCCCGGATACAGTGTTCGGTTGGACCAGTCATTCTTCAGTGAGCTGCAAGTCATCTCCTCGAAGCCATCTCAGAAACAAGAATTAGCTTTTGTAGTAGTTATAGGGAAAAAAAAAGAAACCACATCTCGGAAGCTTTGCTTAAACTTTATTGTTTTCTGAGAAGTAAATTGAGCGCGGACGCGGCGGTCCGCCACTAGGGGGAGCTGCGACTCTTCAAAATGTCAAGTTCTATGTGGAAAAAGAACACTTTGAAAAGCATTTTCTATGTCGGTGACATCCAGAAAACACAATCAAAGAAGGGTTTGAGAGGTTTCAGCGTGGTTTTCCACGGGGAGCCTGTTTCCATTAACTTTAAATAGAGAGGGCAGAGACAGACCAAATGGTTTCCACCCAACTCCAGAGTAGAGGACCATTGAGCTTATTGGGGTTACTAGCAGGACCACAGAGCACTAACGGCTGCTACATCGAGACTCACTGAGCCCCCCCTCCCAACAAATGCTGCTCACATATCCTCATGATATCCTTACGTATCCCTGTGAGCCTTTTCCCCTCAGTCCTGTGGGTACATCAGTAGACCCAGTCTCGTGCAGACCTGGTGGGAGAGACTCTAGCCGCTCAGATTGAAGATGACAGTAATAACACACAGCGCGGCACACAGCAGAGGGACAGGCACAGACTGTGCACAGGTTGAACAGTCGGTCACCTCTCTCAGGGCTGGAAAGACGGCTGAGCGGTTAAGAGAACTTTGTTGTGTTACCAGCACCTTGTAGTGGTGAGCTGACAGATTTGGCTGCTGGGAACTGAACTCCTGTCCTCTGGAAGGACAACATGTGCCCTTATCCTGAGAGATGTATCCCAGCTTCAAGTGATGTCCTTATTAACAGTTTCAATGGTGATTTCCGTTGAAACAACATAAAATTTCAAGGACCTCCCTGATAGTTACTGGTTTTGATAATCTTGCAATGACTTAACCAACTTTTCTTTTGTGTAATTGTTATTTGTAGGAAGTGGGCTGAGAATTCGACCCACCCATTATTATTAAGATTGTTCTGGCCTTTTACATGCTGTTGATTTAAATGAGGAGGAGTCTGGTCAGGTTTTAAATAACCAGATGTTGGATTCTTCTCTAAAGACGAGAGGCTCCTCATGGGTATTTGGAAGTCAATCAATCCATCAAGAACTGGCTGTCCCAACAGCTTGATTCCCTTGCGTTTCCCAACTGAGCCCTGTTTGGCAAGTTCACTAACTAGTCTATCCCCATTCCTGTCCTTCCCTGCACTCAGGTCATTATTTCACTAGATTCTTTACTTCAACATTTCCTTCCCATTACCCATTCCTGTCTCCATGATTAGCCTAGTGGGCTGAATAGCTCTTTGTCCCTGTGTGTCTTGTGAACACACACACACACACACACACACACACACACACACACACACACACACTAATTTCTGGTGTGACATTTTCTATAAATAGCCCAAACCTCATAACATACAACCTACAGTGTCTACAGTCTATATGCTCTATGTTCAGATTCTTTCTGTGTCTGGTTCCTTCATTCCTCTCCTGGTAAGGCAGAGTTTGTGAGTCTTTCCTTGGTATCAGGATGACAATGTACTTTGTGGAAAGTGGGAAAGAAGATGGCAGGGATTTGGCAGCACTCTTTCTGTTGGTGGTCATGGGAGTCAGCACCTTAAACAATTGGATATGAACACGGTGGTCACCTATGTATCAGCTCCACTCTTCTGACACTCTGTTCAGAAAAGATGGACTCCTCTTCATGGCACAGTGATTACAGCTAACACAGTTGACCACTGGACTGCCAGCACACAGGGCAGGCTGAGCAGACCACATGAGTTATCTTTCATAGATTGAGGCCTTAAACACAAATTCTTAAGATTTTTCCTTTAGACTCATAGCACTATGCTTGCTTCTGCCTCCCAAGCTCTGGGATTAAAATGTGCCACCGCATGTCTTGTTTTTCTTGTAAAAAAAAGAAAAACAAAACAAAACAAAAAACCTCATTACTTTGTTTATGAGTATGCCTGTGTGAATATATGCAACATATGTGTGTCCAAGGAAGCCAGAAGAGGGCACTAGTTTCCTTGGAGCTGGAGTTACAAGTGATTGTAAGCCACCTGATGTGATAGGAATCAAATTCGGGTCCTCTGCTACTGCATTAATGCTCCTACTGCTAAACCATCTCGTTGGCCCCTGTTGTTCTTTGAGAATCCACAGAAGAGATTATAGAAATGGAAATGCATGATGAAGTGTTGTGGGAATATTAAATTCTAGTACTTTCAACCCCATGAAAGCAATAATTCCTTGAAGCTACTCCACCATATGATCCCCGAGGGGAGGAGAACCAATGTCTTGGGGAGAAGATGGATGTATTGAAAGCTAAGAAAGGCCACATGCGTGCAAAGGCAGGGCCAGAGAGATGGATGCTCACAGTCCAGTGTCTGGCCTTCTTGCTTCTTCCTGGGGTAAATCTTAGTAGGTCTGAGAGGTGATTCAAAGCTAGGAGTTCGGGAATGATTCAGGGAAACAGCTTCATGCCTAGATGGGACCTGAAGACAACAGTCCCATGTCTGTTCAGGTATGAGGCTCTCTCAGGCACTAGAGGACTGTTCATGGACAGGCCCAGAGAGTCATGGGACATCTATTGGGCAAATCAAGGAGGATGGCACTAGGGACGGAGCTGGGATTGCTTGTCAGCCTGAGCAGGGGCTGGCCTAGAAGCTCTTTCTTGTACTTCCTGAACCCATGCGGGTGAGGAAGACCAGTGTGTCCTCATGGCCATGGTGGAGTGCCCTGGGCAGACACCAACACTGTCTTCACAGTTAATCACATATCATGTTGGAGTGACTGCTCAGTCAGAAGTCACTGACCTGGGACAAAAGGACTGACTCCCACAAATGGTTTCTTTTCTTTCTTTCTTTCTTTCTTTCTTTCTTTCTTTCTTTCTTTCTTTCTTTCTTTCTTTCTTTCTTTCTTTCTTCCTCTTCCTCTTCCTCTTCCTCTTCCTCTTCCTCTTCCTCTTCCTCTTCCTCTTCCTCTTCCTCTTCCTCTTCCTCTTCTTCTTCTTCTTCTTCTTCTTCTTCTTCTTCTTCTTCTTCTTCTTCTTCTTTTTGCTTCAACTTCCAACAAGAGCAGATGCCACACCTCAGTACCTCAGGGGCAGGAAGGAGCCCTGTAGTCAGGAGCTGTGTGAGTGTGTACCTTTTAGCATCACAAGGCATAATTTGTACTAAGACAAATCTAACAAAAGGAACCTTCATGAGGGAAAAGGCACCTTTGTCTGTCCTTGGTGGCTTTCCTTCCTAGAAGCACGCAGGCCTACCACAGATTTCGGTCTCTGCTGAGCTACAACTTCCTGTTCTAAATGTTTGTACGTCTCCTTTTATTCTGAGTATTTCCCCAGTTTTTCAAATATTCAACAGCCATGACTTGCTTGCACTCTCTCCCCTCCCCCTTCCTGTCCTGAGCACTTCTCCTGGCCTCTTTATGGCTGCAACTGTCTCCTTTATGCCTCTCCTGGGGGCGGCGGGCTTCCTCTTCTCAGTCAAGCTTGTATTTGGGGAAGCTTTCTGAGAAATGCAGCCTCCACTCAGTCCCCGGGATGTTGCTGCCTACACGCTGTTTCATTTATGAATGCCTGTCTGCTCCAGGAACTGAAGTGGATTAGGAAGTAGTAGGCAGACGGCCTTGAAATTCCATGTCAACATAAGTACTAATTAGAGAGAAGGTTTCCAGAGAGCAATGCTGTAACAAACGTTGCATTCAAGGAAGTTGAAGCAAACCAAAAATCTTAAAGTTCAGATGAGAAAGGATACTTAGGCTTTCTGAATCAGTCACTCCGGTCAGACAGCGTAGCTTACAAGGGCAGTGCTAATCCAAGATGAACTAGTCACTAGGAAGAAGTCTTTGTAATCTCTCTCTCTTACACACATCTATCTATCTATCTATCTATCTATCTATCTATCTATCTATCTATCTATCTATCTATCTATCTATCTATCTCTATACATATATACATGTGTGTACAGACATGTCACTGTGTATAAACATACATGCATATGATTATGTGTGTGTGCATGTGAAGATTAGGTATCAAGGTGGGTATCTAAGTTGGAGACAAGAAAACTTTATTTTAAAACCAAATCATTTGGAAAATATATCAAAGGCTTGACACAGCAAACAGAAATAGACAGCTGTATACTTGTTTCAAGTAATAATCTCATATATAAATGCCATGCTGGGCCAGCAACACTGCACTGCAAAGCCCCAAGCCAAAATGACATTTGGTAAGGAGTGGGCCTGTCTTGCTCTGTAACGGTCCTAGCTTACTTTGGCCCAAATCTCTTACTTTTAGGCTTCCTTGCTGCCACAGGATTATCTCTATAGGACTCTGTGAATTCAGGGGCTGAGTAATCCCAGGCTTGGACTTTTATCCTGGAAAATCTAGGTTTTCCAAAGTCCAGTGCTTCTCCACAGTTCTTGTTTTCTCTTTACTCTCAGCTACTGGCAGGAGGGTGACAATCAGGACCCCTACTTTTTATAGAGACATGTCATTTTGCCACAGAAGTCAGTGAAGGAAGCTGGTTCCCCCACACAGTGTGACACTCCCTGGCTTCTCTAGCAGCTTCCAGAATGACAGGATTTGAAGAAACAGACATTCCTATCTTGATGGCCAGAAAATAGAAAGACCCTCTAGAAGTTATTCAATCCACCTGTACCTTAAATCCACCTTTTGCCCTTGCATATAAGACAAAAAGCAAGCAAAAATAAAGATATGGAAAGGAAGCCTTTTCTGTCCTCTAAACTACTGGCATACTGGGTTTTGTTTCAGAGCATATGCAAGGGGGTGTGGTGACACTTGAGGTAAACAGGACCTTGGCAACAGACACACATTCCCTCAACCCTTACCAGCAGGTTGAAAAGAGCCGCCAGCTTGGATGTCTATGTAGGAAGAATCTGAGCCTCTGGTACAAGGGCAATCATTATCGCCAGAACGAACACTGCAAAACGTGCACAGGAACATTTAGGATCTAGTATTCTCTTCTAGGGGAGCCTGTGCTATCTGTGATTCAAACTTTAGCTCTAGCCAGAGGAGTTCACCTTTGAAAGTCCAGACATGAAGGAACTGGTGTCCAGAGATGAATGCCACCCGCCTGGAACTAGGTGTGTCCTGAGATTTTTTTTCTCACTCATGAGTGTTGCTTAACAGACTAAACTTCCATTATTCCATTTGAACAGCCTGCCTTCAGTCCCAATTGTCACTGACAAACAGTTTGATTTCCTGATGTACGACAAGAGACTCCATCTCCTTGGCCATCGTTGGGATGAGGTGCATGCGGTCATCTGCACATCTGTTTTATCTGCAGCAACTTACTCCGTGCAACCATCAACCAAGGCTTTGGCTTTGCCACTGCAGTGCATGGTGAACTGGTTCAGGCAGTTCTGTAACCTTGACAGCTCACTGGCTTGGCCTTGAGCCAGGGATGCAGTACTAGATGCTTGGTTGTACGCTCCTCCTGCAAAGATGCGATGCTTGCTTGTCCTCAGAGCAGTTGGCACATCACCAGAACACGAGACCCTGCATCTACTTAATATCTTTTTCTCTCTCCTCACCTTTCACCACAGCATGCATAGCCTCCTGCACTGAGCTGCTTCACCATTGTGACCTTGAGATGCACAGAGCTGGCCTCTGAGATTCACCTTAATTTTTTTTTTTTTTTTTTTTTTTTTTAGATAGTGTCTCTCATTGAGCCGGAAGCTAACCACTGAGCTAGAGTGTCTGGCCTGTGTGCCCAGGACCCTCTCCCTCCTTCTTCCTCAGGCAGGGATTACAGATGTGTGTTTACGAATGTGGGTGCTCTTGCATTTGGAGCACAGATGTTCAGAATTGAGAGTTCATCTTGGTAGATTTTTCCTTTGACCAGTATGGAGTGTCCTTCCTTATCTTTTTTTGATATCTTTTGGTTGAAAGTTGATTTTATTCAATATTATAATGGCTACCCCAGCTTGTTTCTTGGGACCATTTACTTGGAAAATTGTTTTTCAACCTTTTACTCTGAGGTAGTATCTGCCTTTGTCACTGAGTCATGTTTCCTGTATGCAGCAAAATGCTGGGGCCTGTTTACATATCCACTCTGTTATTCTATGTGTTTTTTTGAAGAATTGAGTCCATCGATGTTAAGAGATATTAAGGAAAAGTGATTGTTACTCCTGCTATTTTTGTTGTTAGAGGTGGAATTATGTTTGTGATGCTATCTTCTGTGGGGTTTGTTGAAAGAGGATTACTTTCTTGCTTTTTCTGGGGTGTATTTTCCCTCCTTGTGTTGGAGTTTTCCATCTTTTATACTTTGTAGGGCTGGATTTGTGGCTAAATATTGTGTAAATCTGGTTTTGTCATGGAATATCTTGGTTTCTCCATCTATGGTAATTGAGAGTTTTGATGGGTTTAGTAGCCTGGCCTGGCATTTGTGTTCTCTTAGGGTCTGTATGACATCTGCCCAGGATCTTCTAGCTTTCATAGTCTCTGGTGAGAAATCTGGTGGTTTTCTGATAGGTCTGCCTTTATATGTTACTTGGCCTTTTTCCCTTACTGCTTTTAATATTATTTCTTTGTTTAGAGCATTTGGTGTTTAGATTATTATGTGACGAGAGGAATTTCTTTTCTGGTCGAGTCATTTGGAGTTCTGTAGGCTTCTTGTATGTTCATAGGCATCTCTTTCTTTATGTTAGGAAAGTTTTCTTCTATAATTTTGTTGAAGATATTTACTGGCCCTTTAAGTTGGGAATCTTTGTTCTCTTCTATACCTATTATCCTTAGGTTTCATCTTCTCATTGTGTCCTGGATTTCCTGGATGTTTTGGGTTAGGATCTTTTTGCATTTTTGCATTTTCTTTGACTGTTGTGTCAATGTTTTCTGTGGTGTCTTCTGCACCTGAGATTTTCTTTTCTGTCTTTTGTTTTCTGTTGGTGATGCTTGTATCTATGACTCCTGATCTCCTTTCTAGGTTTCCCAACTCCAGAATTATCTCCCTTTGTGATTTCTTTATTGTTTCTTTATTATTTTCATTTTCAGATCTTGGATGGTTTTGTTCATTTCCTTTGCCTGTCTGATTGTGTTTTCCTGTAATTCTTTAAGGAATTTTTGTGTTTCCTCTTTAAGGGATTCTAGCTGTTTACCTATGTTCTCCTGCATTTCTTTTTATGTCCTTCTTAAAGTCCTCTATCATTGTCGTGAGAAGTGATAAATCTGAGTCTTGATTTCCCGGTGTGATCGTGTATCCAGGACTTGCTATGATAGATCTAATGATGCCAAGTAACCTTGGTTTCTGTTGCTTATGTTCTTATGCTTGCTTTGTGCCATCTGATTATCTCTAGTGTACCTGCCCTTGCTGAAGCAATCTCTGGCTGAGGCCTGTCCTTTCTGTGATCTTGGTTGTGTCAGAGCTCCTCAGAGTTCAGCTGTCTCTTTGATCCTGTTTCTGGGATCCCGAGATGCTTTGATCCTGTGGTCCTGGGTGTGTTAGAATGCCTGGGAATGGAACTTCTTCTGTGTGTTGTGGGACTGGCTGCGGAGTTAGTACCCAAGGTCTGCTCAGGGCAACTCTAATCCTATGATCTTGGGCATGTTAGAACACCTTGGAGTGGATCTTCCTCTGTGTGTTGTAAGACTGGCTTCAGAGTTAACAGGAAGGAACCATACCACTGGTTGGGTAGAGTTCCTGGGTGCCTGGGTTCCACTGGTCCCAGTTACTTCTGGTGTTGGAGCAGATGTTGTGTCCTCCTCGCCTCTGATGTTATGATTCTGGGTGTGTTAGAGCTCTTGGGAGTGATCTTTCTTTGGGTATTGTAGGACTGGCTGTGGAGTTCACACCCAAGGTCTGTTCAGGGCACCTCTGGTTCTATGATCCTGGGCATGTTAGAGCTCCTGTGAGAGTGAATTTTCCTCTAGTGTCAAAAAGTTTATTTTTACTGTGTTTTTGGCCCTTAGTTTCTCTAAAGGCACATTTTTTTTTCTTCTTTTCAGTGTGACTAGTTTACATAGTTATAGCTGGTGTTTTAAATCTTGGGGTGATTTTTACTGAAGAAAATTTCAATGAGAAAAGCTACTTTGGTGGTTTGTAGTAAAGATTTTCAGTCTTCTATCTATCTATCTATCTATCTATCTATCTATCTATCTATCTATCTATCTATCTATCTATAATCTCTTTAAACTTAGCAATAGGGGATGGAGAGATGGCTCAGTGGTTAAGAGCTCTTGCTGCTCTTGCAAAGGACCTGAGTTTAGATCCCAGCTCCTATCTGCATTGGGCAGCTGATAACTGTTGGCCACTTCAACTCCAGGGGCTTTAACACCCTCTTCTGGCTTTCTTGGGCACTGCACCTACTCACACAAACACACAACCATATTTTTAGACAATACCATATTTTTAGACTCGATTATTAAGAGGATTCATGAGAGCATGATTTTAACCTCAGAAAATGGTGAGCTGACAAGAAAAACAGCCTCCCCTTTCCTCTCCTTTTACACTATGCTTTCCCCACAGCAAACTCAGCAAGAACTCAGATTTGTACAAAATTAAAACGAAATAATTTTGAGCCTGCGATCTTGAGCTGTGTTATTTTTTACTTTTGGCTGGGGCTATATGAATATGGAAGGAAACATGGCTAGAAGAAAAGATTTACTTTGGAAATATTATTTTAACCATAGGCACATTATGTCTGTCGTTTTATTTCCCTGGCAAAGGTACCGATGTGCTTGTAAACTTCATTAAGTCCAGTTATAGCGTGCCAGGTTGTTTTCATGACAAACAGCATCCGGGAGGTCATCTTTTAGATACATATTACCAGGCTCAGCAAAGGGGAAGCAAGTTATATTATGGAAATTAGGAATTTAGAGCCATGGGACCCAGGCTGCTATGAAAAAGATCTGTAAGAGAGTTTATGTAGTTTAGGGTGAAAAGTCTTAGCATGGCAATTTCTGGTATGTTCAGCTTATATTTTATATATCATAGGAAAAGCATAAGCATTTTACAGGATTCAGTACCACCCATGACTGGCCCAAATGTAAATGTTTTATGACACGTGTGAGGCAAAGAATAAATCATGCTTGGTCTAGAGCCGTGGTTCTCAACCTGTGGGTCGTGACTTCCACACGGGTTGCAATCAGATATCTTCCATATCAGATATTTTCATTGTCATTCATAACAGTAGCAAAATTACAGTTAAAAAGTAGCAACAAGATAATTTTGTGGCTGGGGGGGGTCACCACAAAATGAGGAACTGTATGAAAGGGTCACAGCATTGGGAAAGGTGAGAACTATTGGTCTAGAAGCTCTCTCATGCGCAATTATGATTCACTGTATAATGGGAGCCGAGTTGTGGGGAGCAGTGGGAAACACTGATGGACTGGAAAAAGAAAACCTTACATCATTGTGTGGAAATAGTGAACCAAACACACCAAAAATCCACATAAAACTCATGTCATAGTATGAAAGAAAACAGAGTTGATGTTGATAGAAGTATCCCCTCGGAACAAAACAATCACCTTCTCCGATGTCACTGGATTTCTGGACACGTGTTTCAGAGGAGACAGTTGGGGGTTGGGGAGATGAGGCAGCTGGCATAAGCCACTATCGCTCTTGCAGGAAGCTGGAGTTTGGTTCTCAGTACCCACACTACCCCAACTGTAACTGTAGCTGAGGGGGAATCTGCCGCCCTCTTCTGGCCTCAAGGGGAATTTGCAAATACATGCTTCTACAAAGACATATAAGTACACATAACTAAAAATAAAACAAAAACAAAAATATCAACAAAAAGCCCCATAAAAACCAAACCTAGAGGTATTTGAATCTAGGTCACAGTTTGCTGCAGAGGAACACTGTATTGAAATTTTCAGGGATTCCCTAACAATTGCTCGTTAAAAAGCATTGCTCCTGTTTAAGGGCACTCTGCCCAGAACCTCTTGTGATTACTTCAGTTTTACTACACACACCTTGTCACAGGCAGAGGGTGCATTAAATGTAAGGAGGATGCAAATTGGGAAGAAAAAAGAAATAATGAGACATATCAAGTATCGCATGTGTTTCGCCTGAAGAAAACTATGCAAAATTTTATCATCATTAAATTATTTTTGAGGCACTCTCTCATTGTGAGATGGACATGAACAGAGTAAAGGTCTTTTTTTAATGACCAAGGATGGGTCAATGTACAGCAATTTTAAATTTGTTCTGCTATAATTGGAAAAAATGAGGGAAAGGGTCATGTTCTTGAATACATTCTGTGAAGAGTACATTCTTGCAGGGACTAATGAACCCATCACATAAATAGACCATGTCCTGAAGCTCCTGAAACACCTGTATTTAGAATTTGCACCAGCCGTTATTTTCCTTCTTGAATTTTAATTAAGAGAAATATAATCTTCCTTTCTCCTTTAAGTTATTACATGCAAATTTCAAGTATCTGGCATCTGTTCAGATATTTTCATGAAAATTCCAATAAGGGGGGAGAGGGAGACACACACACACACACACACACACACACACACGCACGCATGCACGCACACACACACACACACACACACACGCACACACACACACACACACACACACACAGAGAGAGAGAGAGAGAGAGAGAGAGAGAGAGAGAGAGAGAGAGAGAGAGAGAGAGGAGATGCTTTCCTCTGGTCTCCCTGTTGTCTGTCTTTCTTCTTACTGTATACTAGAGGGAGCAATCACTATAAGACCTCATAGTTTGATATGAACATCACAAGTTATGAACAAATTCCCTTTGCCACACAATAATAAATATGACAAATTGGAACTAGGACTCTGATGTAACCAGATGCCTTCCTGGAATCCCTTTTGTTTGATCTTAAAGATATTGTTTTTCATTCTGCCTTTGTTCTTCATTTGTCCTCCAGAGTTCATGGCTCAGTTAAGTGATATATGTTGTATATGATTTCAAAAATATCTCTAAATGAATGAATCCTCTTCATCTTCCTTTTTCTCCTCCTCTTCATTATCAATGTGCACACTTGAGGGATGGGATCAATGCTGCTGTAGGCTGGTGTTTCTTCTCCATTGTAGGAGAATGTTACTAACATTTTGGGATTTGGGCTGACACCTAGGCAATAAGTGTCAATAGCATTTGTTGGTGCCTTCCACATTTTAAAAAATGTTTTTATTTCTTCCTTAAGAATGTCATATACTATATTACAATCATATTCTTTCTCCTTCTAGATCTCTCTCTCTCTCTCTCTCTCTCTCTCTCTTTCTCTTCCTCTCTCAACAAAACAAAATAAAGCAAAACAAAGTACACACATTTAATCCAAACACGTGGGAGATAGAGGTTGGCGGATCTCTCTGAGTGTAAGGTCAGATTGGTCTACATATCAAGTTCCAGGTAGAGGTTGGCGGATTTCTCTGAGTGTAAGGCCAGATTGGTCTACATATCAAGTTCCAGGCCAGACAGGGCCACATGATGAGATTCTGTTTTACAAAACCATCCAACCAACCACACATGCAAAAAATAGTCACAAAAGTCCATGGAGTCTAATTTGTGTTGGCTACTCTGTCTTTGATGTGATTAAAGACCCCCATGAACCCTAAAACATTTAGTGGAGATGGAAGGCCATTTGTGTATAGAACTGGTCTCAAGGTGGGGTATAAGATAGAAACATTGACTGGGTGTGATTAACTGGAGGAAATGAGGAGCAGTTAGGGAGCGCTGACTGTCTAAGTCAAAGGAACAACTCTTTAGGCTAGAGAGGATGCTGGTACTTAAGGGCTGGACAGAGCAATAGAACCCACAGAGGTATCAGAGAGAAATGTGATTCAGGGTACATATTGTGATGCCATATAGTTTTAAGCATGAAGTTTTGGTAATATTGGATTAATTAGTTTATGTTTGAAAAGTTAGTTTCTACAAAGCAGGTACTATCAGGTATTATTCATATATTGTGTTTTACTAATAATTGATGCATATAATGATACTATTATATTTGTACTTTAATCTTCAAATTGAGCCTAGTATCTGTCACAATGAAACTGGGTAAACAGGTGTTAAATGAACATAGTGTATTTGTACTGGTCGGGTAACTTAGAACATGTGATAGTATGAATATAAATGTTAATTCACCTTCATTATATAAAGAATCTCTACTAAATTATGCTTAGATCTTAAGAGGATCAAGAAAGTGGAATATCTATCTATCTATCTATCTATCTATCTATCTATCTATCTATCCATCCACCTACCCATCATTTATCTCTTTACTAGTGCTAGAAATCAAACCCAAGCATCCAATGACTGAGCAATATCACCAGCCTTCATTGGATAGTCAACATCTCTTTTATGTTTCTCAGAATAAGAAAGGCAGAAGATGTTTTTAGGATTGGTTTGCTTATAAAAGAGACTTCATCAAAACCGGCCACATATTAAGGAATATTAACTTGAAACACTAAAAACTACCAACGACCTTGTCATGATAAGGTAGGACATAGCCATGATGCTTACCTGTCAACTCGGACTTGCTGTTTGTGGCATGGTGCAGGAGATCGTAGGAGTTCTGAGGATGGGAAGTGAAGGACTTTTTTTAGTGTCCCAAGTTGTAGTGGGGTGGTGACCGCTGTGTCATCCTCACAGCAAAGCATGTCCTGCGACAGTGCCTTTTCTCTACCAAGAGCTCTTGCTTTGAATTCTTACTAGAATTCTCTTTCTTACTAGCTGGGTACCACGGACTGTGTCCTAACCTGTCTGTGCTTTAATTCCCGTATTTGTGAAAAGAGGGTCATGAAACATTCTCCCAGGTTACCCAGAGCATCCATTGAGACTGCACATAAGCAACTAGTTCACACTTGAATGATGACTATTATTGTCTCTGCAGGGATCAGAGAGACACATTATCAGATTATTTGCCATATTTCCCGTTTCACAGGCCACTATTTTCTCTGCTGCTGGAGTATTCCAGAGATGTCCCGCAATTGTGATGTTATGCCATAACTATTTAGAAGCAAAAAACACCACAGGCATGCAAATACTTATGCTTCAATCTCATATTTTTTTTCTTTTAAATATAAACCAATAGCTTAGGACACAAAACAGTCTTTCAAGTTTGTTTTTCCTGGAGACACTTTTCAGAGAGCTGATTGGTGTCCATCTTTACTAAGCAGCTGCAGCCGAATCTGTGCGATTCCCTCCAGAGGGTTGTCTTGGCTTTAGTCTGTTGGATAATCGCCTATTTGGATAACTTTTGCTTGGATAATTTCCCATTGTCTAACTATGGGACTCATAAATCCTCGCTTAGGGGGACAGATTTTAGAGAATGATATTTGGCTACAGACAGTTGCAATTTCAAGACTCCTTCAAAGGGTGAGAATGACAGATTTTTACTGGGCATTGTAAGTTTCCAAACTTTGAAGAAACATTCTGGAATGTAGGTGATTTACTCACCAATACAGATAATGTCTTGCTTGTCCATCAACCCGCTCTCTAAGATGCTGAGTTCATGGATAAGAATGTCACACACCCAATAAAATATTTCTCCTGGAGTCCAACTTAACAGAGAGAGAATATTATTAAATAAAAATTATTAAATATGTAGGAGTTATATTTTAGTATTGGCAGAGCTATGGTATTACAAAGCAAAGGAGAAAAACATTTTTTCAATGTGTATTTTCTTCATAACATTTAATTTTAATAAGGAAGATGCAGAGATAGTTCTTTTCTTCATCTTTGAATTTAATTTTTTTCACTTAAGGAGTTCTGATGAATGGTCTGAGCAGTTACCTCATGTATAAAATATATCAAGGCATGTTTACATTACTTAGAAAATATTACATGTTAAATGTGGTCCAGGAGCAGACAGAGAGGATCTGTAGTCCTAGGGGACAATGGCGTCAAAGCTCAGAGAGAGAGAGACTAGAAATTCTGCCTGTAGGATCTCCAGATTTCAGCACCATTTTACTCTGAATAATGGTGGGTTTAGTCTTAGCCAAGATGCAACTGGGCAACCTGTTACTTCACATATGGACAACAACTGCTTAAGTAACTTATGGAGGTGCACGCTCCAACTTTGCTCCTGTCATGCATTATGCGTTCAGCTCTATCCAAGACTGAGACTGCTGTGTGATTGAGCCAAGTTTAGTACCGTGGTTGCCAGTCTTCCTGATTGTTGTTCAGTACGTGTAGCAAAATCTTCTCTGACTTCTGGGAAACAGGAATTTTCCTGGACATTTCAAAGGATGTCACTTTCATTGTACCTGGAAGACGAGTCACAAGGGTATACAAGAGTTTCTGAGTCTGCTCCGAATTTGAGAACATAACAGAACGGGTTATTGTTTCTTTACATGAGAGACAACATTAGCATTAAGATTCACAGAGAATCCATGAAACCTGGAAATTACTGCATCGCTCTGGCTCCAAACAACTGACCTTATGGATCAGGCCTCCTGCTTTAGTGAGACTGGCCCACATCATCCTGTTAGCAACGGAAATGAGCCCAGTGCAGTGACTGAGGACTCTTCTGAGAAGGGGCTGTTGTCTGCTAAAGTTAGGCTATAGTGAACTGAGTGGACTGAGGTTGCCGAGTGCTAAGGAAATACAGCAGGATAACTCTGTACATCTCAGCCACGAGGAAAGTGTTAAGAAGGAGGAGGACAAATGGGGGAAAGACAGTAATTGTTAGGGTTAGACATAGACAGAACTTCAAATAAAATGACAATCCCCCAAAATAACCACAGAAGATTCTAGTAGGGAAATTTTGTTGATTTCGGTGAGGTAGCTAGGCAACTCAATCCATGCTCTGTAGTACCCACGCTTCCTCAGACGCAATGCTTCCTGTAATTTGTCTGGCTACTTCACAAGTGATTCAGTTTGTGAAGGTGTGTTATGAAGGTGCAATTATATTGGCCTTCTCTCATATTTCAATGTCCAACACTTCTAAGACTTCTCAGATTAAAATAACACCTTTCAAAATATGGGCATGATGTTAAAATATAAGCCATAAAAATTTATTACCCATCACATGAGTGATGTCTTAAGCGGTTCAAGCCTTTTTTTGTGGTTTATTTTTTCTACAATATACAATGACTCTTGCTTGGAATTGCCAAACCATCTACCTTGGAACAAGACACAAAGTAAACTCATTAACGGAGTCTATCAACCTTTAAAAGTGGCTCGTGCGAAAGGGGGAAACCCATTTAGTTTCTTTCCTGAACAATGAATTGATTTTTCTCTGAGTGTCAGCACCCAGCTATACAGCACAGATTGCTATGTGTTTGAGGAACCTTGAACAATTAGTTTTTGCTATTATTAATAATGCTCTTCCTATATTTCATGTCATTCCTATTGTACCATTTATATTGTAGAGTCATGGGTGGACAGATGTTGTCAAGGATTGATTTAGAAGCATAAATTGCTGCAATAAGCAGGGATACTTTTGTACTGTTTAAGAACTGAAGCATAGTAAACTATACAAACTTCTACACAAAGTGTTGTGGGGTTTCCCACAAATTTATCCAGATTTATCAGCCAAACTGATAAATTGTCCATATTTGTTTTCTGTGATGATTTTTTTTTCCTAAACAGACATCAGGCAAGAACTGACCCCAAGTTACCACGTGACAAGTTATGGTTTAGCTGGGGGTAGTCACGTGACAAGTAATGGTTTAGCTGGGGGTAGTTTTAAAGCTTTCATGTAGCAGACAGCTAGAATGGCAAGGCAATGGAGAAGTGTTTGGTGATTTCAGAAGTCTCTCCAGGAGTGATGGACAGGCCTGTGAGAGAATCATTTAACCATGAGCTGAGGAAGATAGTTTGCTGTACAAACCCAGATCTATAATTGAAGGTGTTTTTAACTTTTAAGGAAAAGGAAACAAACACAGAATCAATGAAACTCATTGTTTGACGAATTACATTTTAACCAAGAGTACTTTCCTCCTTAAATACCAGAAAGGAAACCGCAGGAGATCAGCACAGAGACAATTAAAGTCAGAAATTAGAATTTTCAGAAGCTCCAGACTGGCTTATGAGCACAGGATTTACTTAGCAGTCTCCTTGTAACCTTTGCCTTAATGCTTGCTCTCACAAAAGGCCCAGCGAGCTGGAAAAGCATCCTCCCAGGCTGGGCTGTAACTGGCATTTGAAACTGATTTCCTACTTGGGGCTCGCACTTGTTTCAACCTTGAAACTTTTGGCTTTGGGGCTCACAATCTTATGGCCAATTTGGATTTTTAAGCAAAGGACTTAGTTTTTAAAGTCACTCAGACAACAAATGACTTTAAAAAAAATCTTAATGATTTCAATGGAAATAAACCAGAAGTAGCTGGATTAAATTCCTCTTAAAATACACATGTTTAGCGATTAAGAGGAAAATATGGCTCAGAGATGCTGTCTGTTTTTCTTTTCCCCTTCAAAATCCCAAATAGTTGAGCAGTTGAGTAGCTCAGAAGTCTCTCGGCGAGACATCTTTGTGGAAACTATTTCTGGCAATGGAAATAGTGCTAATAAAAGAACACGAGATAAAGTTCTCCTTAGAAATGGATTTTTAATGTATGTGGTTTCTAAAGATTAGTCTTGATGATAAGCTTATTTTATTGAAGATTATTTAAGGAGATTATTGAGAAGTGCTTGACCTGGTTCAAGAATTTTAGAGACAGAAGCAAAAAAGTAAGTAACTGTTTATGCACAACTGGTAGATGAAAATGAGGGAGGCTTTGCTGAATGGCACTGGTGTTTCCAGGAGTCTTTCAATGGCGTTTGCTTTGCCTTAGCCACCCTGCACCTTGTTTAGGAATGAGAAATAGTGAGAAGCCTGGGTCATTCTAATGTGGATCTCCAGGCTTCTGTAAGTTATAGATGTTAAACTTAGGTTCACCAAAACCCAAGTCAGATCAAACCACACCAAAAGTAGACACTCCAAAGACATGAAAGTAGAAGAGACACTAGTTGGGAAGAGAGAGGTTTCAGTGGGGGTGGAAGGAGGCAGGAGAGAGTGGTGGGAGTTAGATATGATCAACATATATTATGTACAAGGATGTCATAATGAAACCTATTACCGAGTGAAGCTAAAAATACTAGTACTAAATTTAAGAACTATGAGCTTATTACAGACAATGAAGATGGTGGAAGAATATATGTGATGGGTGAAGGACTCCAGCAGGGAATTTAGGTGAGCACTTGGCAGGTATGGAGGTTATATGGCTTTGAGGAGACTAAAGATCATTATCTCTCTTTTAGTATGTTGAATGAACTGTGAACAACAACAATAACAACAACAACAATAACAACAACAGCAACAACAATAACAATTACTCCCCCCACCACAAAACAGTTGGCTAGGAGATCAGAATGTCATAAAGCTGATGTGAGAGTTTGTAGTTAGCAGTGCATATGAACAACAGGCTTGCTTGGAGCAGGCTCAAGTTGGTTAGCCTTCCTACCCTGGCTCAGAAAGAACTAGAAAAGGAAGACACGCACTGCAGGGATCAAGCAGGAGTTCAGCTGCCTGTGGCTGCAACCTGGGTTTCTGCAGGCAGCTTGCTTTCAAGGAGGTGTGTGTGTGTGTGTGTGTGTGTGTGAGCTGCACGTGCCATTTAGCTTCTTAAGCAACCTGAATGTTGTGGGCCTCGTTTGGGAGGGGTCACCAAGTTTTGGCAAGGACTTAAGACTGTTACTCCAGTAGGGGCTGCCTACACAGTGCTGAGGGTTTGGTTATTTTAAGTTAGTGATTCTAAACAGCGTTGCTATCTTTCCCCAGGGGAGTTGCTGGCTGCTGTGATCATTTCAGAAGGCAGCTGGTGTTTAGTGAGTGGGAATCAAATTGTTAAATATCACACAATGTCTCTTATGAGAATTATCCCAAAAAGCCTTCCCTGGGGATACGTTAAGCTTAGTTTAAACTAATGGGTTATGTTTGTGCTATAGCACGGGCAGAGGTCTACACTGAGTTAGGAGCAATGCCCTCATGCCTTTCTGAGTTGTTCTCTTGGTGCATATCTGAGAGAAGGAGGAAGGATTGGGGTCTCAAGAGACCTCCCAATGATAGAATCTCATCTTAGTTGGCCCAGCCACCCAAAGGTTCTTCCACCTCTCAATAGTTTGGCAGGTTGGCAACCAAAATATAAACATGTGAGCCGTTGGGGAGTTATTTAACATTCTAAATTATAGCAGTGCATGGTGGCACAGGCCTTTAACCTCTGCACTTGGGAGTAAGAGTTTAAAGGATCTCTGTGAGTTCAAAGCCAGTCTGGTTTACACAGACCTCATCTCAAACAACAAGAACACCAACAACCTAACTATACTACTATTTATTTATTTATTTATTTATGCACTACTGACTACAATACTAACTATACTACTATTTATTTATTCACCCACTACCATCCAGAGTGGACCAAGAATTGAAAGCCACCATGAGGACTGCTTGGGCCGAGTCTCAGCCCTGTGATTTGTTTATGTGGTGACAGGTAAACCCAACACAAGAATCTGAAGCTAATTCTGTGCTGCTCTATATTGGGTCTTAGTCCATTCTTGTTGGTATCATGAAATAGCTTGGGCTGGGTAACTTATAAACAACAGAAATTTATTTCTCACCATTTTGGAGATGATAAAGGCCAAGATCAACACATTGTGCTTTAAAGATGAGCTTTCTGCTGCATCTTCAGATGAGGGTATGAGGGTAGAAGGGTCCAACAGCTCCTTAAGCCCATTTTATACAGTAATTTAACTCTCCTGGCTAATCGTTTCTCAGAGACCTCATATCTTTCTGTGTCTGTCTCTGTCTCTCTCTTTCCCCACCCTTTCTCTGGTTTTCCAAGATAGGGTTTCTCTGTGTAGCCCTGGCTGTCCTGGAACTTGCTTTGTAGACCGAGCTGGCCTCAAACTCAGAGATAGGCCTGCCTCTGTCTCCTGAGTGCTGTTTTTAAAGGAGTGTGTCATCTCTGTCTGGTTGAGATGCATCTCTTAAGACTGTAATATTGGGCTTTAATATTCAGCATAAGATGAATATTGGGGGGCATATTCAGATACTTCAGCTACCAAGGTTACCTGTTTTGTAATTTTCTCCAAAACATTCTAGATCTTCCAATATCTACCCACCCATCGAGTTTTAAAGATAACAGACTGCTTAGAACAATTTAGAAGATATAGAAGAATTTGGTAGACCATACAAGAGCTTCCAATGAGCCCTACCTTTCTCTGAACACTGACAATAGTGTCTGCATACTATTGATTTAGTGTATAGTTTACACTGCAACTCAGTTTGCTGTGCATTGTAGGGGTTTTGTGAACACACAATGATAATGACATCACTGATCTGAAAATCACCTGTTTTCTGGCAGTCCCCATTCTCCCAACCTACTGGTAGCCACTGCCTTCTCTTCTGCTGTTTCCATAGAGTTAGAATCACACAGGAAGTTGATTTATCCAGATAGACACCTCCCAACTGTTATTTCTGTCTTAGAAGTTTACTTTCTGCTTCTTTTGCAAACATTCTTCACCTGCTACACAAAAAAGAGAACCGTCCTTCTTGATGTCTGTCTTAGGGTTTTATTCCTGTGAAGGGACACCATGACCAAAACAACTCTTATAAAGGCAAACATTAAATTTGAGCTGGTTTACAATTTCAGGGGTTTAATCAATTATCATCATGGTGGGAAGCATGGTAGTGTTCAGGTAGACATGGTGCTGGAGGAGCCAAGTGTTATGTTTTATAAAAGAGCTGCAGTGGTGCAGTGGAAGGAAGAAGGGGTACAGGGAGAGAAATGGGGACGGAGAAGGACAGAGAGAGGAGAGAGTAAGAGTGAAAGAGGGGGAAGAGGCCAGCTAGGGACACATGGGGAAGAAAAAAGGAGAGTAGGAGATGGAGAAAGAGCAGAGAGAGAGGAAGAGAGAGAGAGAGAGAGAAAGAGAGAGAGAGAGAGAAGTTGAACCATCAGTTCTTTTTACAGTGAGCTAAGCTTATACCCGCCTTTGTTAGGTAATTGTTGGGTGGAGCCTACAAGAAATGCTAACACTGAATATTCTACATCTTGAACCACAAGCAGCAGAAGGAGACTTTCCTACACTGGGTGTAGCTTGAGTATTGGAGACCTCAAAGCCACTGCCCTCGCACAGTGACACACTTCCTGTAACAAGGCCACATCTATTCAAACAAGGCTATACTTTGTGGCGCCATTCCCTATGGCCAGCCAAACACATGAGTTTATGGGGCCCATTCCTATTCAGACCACCACAGTGACACAGATTAACTTTATGTTTAAATCTAATTTTAGAAGAAATCCATTTGCTTGCCGTTAGAAACTGAAAACACTGCTTTTTGTTTGTTTGTTTGTTTGAATCTCCAGGCAGTAAACAGGGACTGTTCCAGTCCAAGGTGGTTAGGACAGAAGAAATTGAAGCTCACTAGTATTTCTTAAACAAGCTTACTGACCTGGGAATGGTCCACTCACACCAGGAAGGACAACATGTGCTTTACTCAGTCTCCTCATTCAGGCATCAGTTTCACCCGGAAATGCCTCACAGAAGAACCAGAGTAACTTTTGGCCAAACACATGAGTTCCTCATTCAGTTGAGTTGATGCATAAATTAACCATCACAAACATGGAAAGAAGCAGATTAGTATGATGAGGGAGTGCGAGACCAGAGGGACCCTTCTTCCTGTCCTCAGACACATGTGCTGTCTCATCCATTTCCTGGCTTGTCAGCTGTACTAGAGCAGGGCCATCTTTTTATTTTCAGTATTAATTTTTATTTTTTTTCTTGAGAATTTTATACATGTATACAAGGAAATTGATTCCCCCTCATTGAATCTCCTCCAGCTCCTCCTCTTTTTTTTTTTTTTTTTTCTCTTTGAGACAGGGTTTCTCTGTGTAGCCCTGGCTGTCCTGGAACTCACTCTGTAGACCAGGCTGGCCTCAAACTCAGAAATTCGCCTGCCTCTGCCTCCCAAGTGCTGAGATTAAAGGCGTGAGCCACCATTGCCTGGACCCCACCTTCTCCTCCTAAGGCCTCAACATTGACCCTCCTTACTTCATGTCCTTTCATTTTTGATGACTATTGAGTGCAATTAGCACTGTCACCTGTAGGAGGTCCTGTTCTTCAGCCTGCTCAATGACATGACATGCTCTAGCTCCAGATCCGAACTTCCCCAGTTACTCAGAGATGCTCCGGTTTCAGACACCACTGTTGTCACTCAGGCACTCTTGAAGTGCCTCATCACCTGCTATCAGTCATCGTTCTAGGTCCCATATCCCTACTGCAACTGGATCTTTAACAAGATCTCCAGCCATCCATTGGCAGTCTGCACGTGGAAGTAGTTCTGACCATTCATGTTCTCCCACTCCTCCAGCAACAAAGAATCATTCTTGACCCAGGAAACCTCCTTTAGTAGCTCCAGGCTGAGGTGTTTCAGTCATCCTAGCATGTCATCAACACCTCTTGACCAATGAAGATCATCCAGTTGAGTGGGGAGCCATCCACTGGAGCAGAAGGACCTACCTACCTACCTCTTGTGTACAGTGTGGAAGTACCACCTGTCAATTAAAAGCCATTGGCCTATAAGAAAGGGTAGAATAGAAGGTGGGACATCCAGCAGGGAGAGAGGAACTCTGGGATATAGTCAGGTAGAGGAGAAGATTTGCTGCCAAAACTCAGAGGAAGTCTGAAGTATGAAACTGAGAAGAGGTAGCCAGCCGTGTGGCAGACATAGAATAGTATAAATGGGATAACTGAGTTATGAGCAAGTTAGGGAACAAGCCTAGCTTAAGCCCTAGGTATTTATTAATAGATAATAAGCCTCCAAGTCATTATTTGGGGACTGGAGCATGAGTGGAGAAGCCCGTGGTTATACCTATCAGTGGTCACACATTAAATAAAAGAAGGAACCTCTCTCTCAAAGCAACTGTCAACTTTTGGTAGTATTTCTGTGGTGTGCTGACCTTGATTCCTTTGGGTAATCCTCATGAGTGCTGTGACCCAATCACGTGACGTGAAGAGTTAGCGGTAACTTCTCTTAATGTTTGGTCAATGTCCCCAGCAGTGCACACGAGCCCTGGGCCTTTCTTCACGTGAAGTTTCAAAACCGTCAAGTTGATCTCTTCACTCACTGCAGGATTTCTCGTTTTCTCTTTCTTCTGATTCCTTTTAGTAGTTTTAGCCTTTTAAGAATTTGCTCACTTCACATTGTTAATTTTTGGCAGATGCAGTCGTGGATAATATCCCCTCATAGTTTTTAAATGCCCGTGAGATAAATCAGAAAACTTGTTTGGAAGATGGAAGAAACCAATAAAAACTTAAATCAGAAAAAAAATCAGGCAATGCTCAGGGTCACGGCGTGTAAAGCACAGACAGCGGTGTTTTGGTAGCAGGAAAACTTTCTGAGATGTGATATTTCACTGGAGACTCACAAGCCAGCAGTGTCTAGCCAGACAACTGATCCCCACGTTCCAGGCAGAGGAAAGCCCACCACGGCCAAGGTGTCAAGGAGAGCAAGCTGGTCTACTTGAGGAGCAGAAAGAGAGCCAGCATGGCTGAATTACACCGAGTGAGAGGCAAACTGGAAGGATATGAGGCTGGAGATACAAACAGGTCCAGACGGCACAAGAGCAGGCAAGCAGTCAGGGTAAGGAATATGGGTTTTCTTCTAAATAGAAACCACTGGAAGTGTCAATGCAGGAGACTTGTATTCTCTGTTTCCTGATTTAAAAGATCATTCTAGGCCCGGCGTAGGAAACAGATGGTGTGTAGTCAAGGCAGGGATTGCCACTTATTGAGGTTTTAATAATATTTTATTCTAGCAGTCCTAGTTTAGGGCAGGCAGTGTCTGAAGTAGAGAGAGTAAAAACAGAGAGAAACAAAACAATCTGGATATGGCTGGCGGCATAATTAACTCGCTGATGGCCTACATGTCTGTGGAGAACCGAAATGACTGGTTTCTGTTGACTTGAACAACTTGATGGCCTGCTTATGTGCGGATGGCCTGCAGGTTCTTCTTTTGTTCTTGGATCTCAAGTACTGGTCACTCTGGAAAGAAAGAACAGTGATGCTCTGGTTGTATAATAAACACTGGACTGTGCAGAAATATCTACGTTATCTTTGGTCAGGCAGAGATGCTTGTAAGAAAGAACACTTGGCCCTATGCAGACAGGAAATCTATGTGAGGAGATGGTCTGCCATTTCATAAAGACTGACTTAATGATTAAAAAAAATTTAATTGAGTGAGTCTCTCTCTCTCTCTCTCTCTCTCTCTCTCTCTCTGTGTGTGTGTGTGTGTGTGTGTGTGTGTGTGAGAGAGAGAGAGAGAGAGAGAGAGAGAGAGAGAGAGAGAGAGAGAGAGTACAGTGTCCACAGAAACCAGAGGAGGGCATCAGAGCCATTGAAGCTAGAGTTACAGGTAGTTGGGAACCATCCATAGTAGGTGCTGGGGATCACACTCAAGTCCTTTGTGAGAGCAGTATCTGCTTTTAACCTCTGAGACCCAGTTACCATTTCTAAGCTAGTTTTATAAGTAGAAATAAACTCCCTTCTCTCCCAAAGTCAAGTTCCTTTTTAATTGCCATTGTTACTTCTTGAAGAAAGTTTGACATGACAGAATGTGTGTAGAACCTTCCAGAATGGGATGACCTCTGTCAAGTCTGTGCTGCTTTTTTGGTGTGGTCAGGAGATATATTTGTACTACTGTCAGGTGGTGGGTATTCTTTTATAATTTAAAGTTTCTTTACTTTCCCTGGTAGTGTTGAAGTCAACTTATATCTTCTCAGAAGACTGAAATGGTTGGATTTTTACAGCACTCAGTAGTATGTGTCATGGTTTGAATATGCTTATCTCAGGGAGTGGTGTTGTTTGGAAGTGTGACCTTGTTGGAGTAGGTGTAACACTGTGGGTGTAGAAATTAAGACCCTTGTTCTAGCTGCCTGGAAGCCAGTATTTTCCTAGCAGTCCCCAGATAAAGATATAGGACTCTCAGCTCCTCCTACACCATGCCTGCCTGGATGTTGCCATGTTCCCACCTTGATGATAATGGACTAAACCTCTGAACCTGTAAGCCAGCCACAATATATGTTGTCCTTATAAGAGTTGCCTTGGTCATCAAGAATCGACAAATGGGACCTCATAAAGTTGTGAAGCTTCTGTAAGGCAAAGGACACTGTCAATAAGACAAAATAGCAACCAACTGATTGGAAAAAGACCTTTACTAATCCTAAGTCTGATAGGGGGTCAATATCCAATATATATAAAGAACTCAAGAAGTTGGACTCCAGAAAACCAAATAATGCTATTAAAAATGGGGTACAGAGCTAAATAAAGAATTCTCAACTGAGGAATACCAAATGGCTGAGAAGCACCTAAAAATGTTCAACATTCTTAATCATCAGGGAAATGCAAATCAAAACAACCCTGAGATTCCACTTCACACCAGTCAGAATAACTAAGATCAAAAACTCAGGTGACAGCAGATGCTGGTGAGGATGTGGAAAAAGAGGAATGCTCCTCCATTGCTGGTGGGATTGCAAGCTGGTATCACTATGAAAATCAGTTTGACGGTTCCTCAGAAAACTGGACATAGTACTGCGGAAAGATCCAGCAATACCACTCCTGGCATATACCCAGAAGATGCTCTAACTTGTAACAGGGACACATGCTCCACTATGTTTATACTAGTCTTATTCATAATAGCTAGAAGTTGGAAAGAACCCAGATGTCCCTCAACAGAGGAATGGATACAGAAAATGTGGTACATTTACACAATGGATTACTACTCAGCTATTAAAAAATGAATTTATGAAATTTTTAGACAAATGGATTTATCTGGAGTATATCATCCTTAGTGAGGTAACCCAATCACAAAAGAACACAGATGGTATGCACTAACGGATAAGTGTATATTAGCTCAGAAGCTCAGAATATCCAAGATACAATTTGCAAAACACATAAAACTCAAGAAGAAGAAAGACCAAAGTGTGGATACTTTGATCCTTCTTAGAAGAGGGAACAAAAATACCCATGGAAGGAGTTACAGAGAAAAGTTTGGAGCAGAGATTGAAGGAAGGACGATCCAGAGACTGCCCCACCTGGGGATCCATCCCATAAACAGCCACCAAACCCAGACACTATTGCAGATGCCAACAAGAGCTTGCTGACAGGAGCCTGATATAGCTGTCTCCTGAGAGGCTTTGCCAGTGCCTGGCAAATACAGAAGTGAATACTCACAGTCATCCATTGGATGGAGCACAGGGTCCTCAATAAAGGAGCAGAGCTAGAGAAAGTACCCAAGGAGTTGAAGGGGTTTGCAGCCCCATAGGAGGAATAACAATATGAACTAAGCAGTACCTCCAGAGCTCCCTGGGACTAAACCACCAATCAAAGAAAACACATGGTGGGACTCATGGCTCTAGCTGCCTATGTAGCAGAGAATGGCCTAGTTGTACATCAATGGGAGGAGAGGCCCTAGGTCCTGTGAAAGTTCTATGCCCCAATACAGAGGAATGCCAGGGCCAAGAAGCAGGAATGGGTGGGTTGGGGAGCAGGGGAAGGGGGGAGGGGGATAGAGGATTTTTGGAGGGGAAACTAGAAAAGGGGATAACATTTGAAATGTAAATAAAGAAAATATCTAATAAAAAATAAATAAAAATAAGAAAAAAGAGTTGCCTTGGTCATGGTGTCTGTTTACATCAGTAAAACCCTAAGACAGTATATATCATGTGTATTTAGGTATTCCATATATTTAATGTTGTGTTGGTTTTCCTGCCCTACTCTGCTGTGATTCTCTGTAGGGCTTCAGTCCTGAGGTGGAGTTTAACTGATATCTTGCTTGTTCCCTTTGCCATTTTTGTTTTTGTTTTTGTTTTTGTAGACAGGGTTTCTCTGTGTAGCCCTGGCTGTCCTGGAACTCACTTTGTAGACCAGGCTGGCCTCGAACTCAGAAATCCGCCTGCCTCTGCCTCCTGAGTGTTGGGATTAAAGGCGTGCGCCACCATGTTCCTCCCTCCCCTTGCCAAATTTGTATGTATAAATATTTGAAATCGATGGAAAAATTGAAATGATAGTTCAGTGAATGTTTGTTAACCTATGTCTAGATTAATGATTTTTCTATGTTTGTGCATGCATACATATGTGCATATGTATGCACATTCACGTGTGTGTGTGTGTGTGTGTGTGTGTGTGTGTGTGCTTGTGTGTGTGTGTGTATGTGCATCCACATGTGTGCTTGTGTGAATATAACCCAGGGGAGAATTCAAGGGGCCATTCCTCAGCAACTGCTCACCCTGATTTTTTTTTTCTGAGACAGACTCGGTTTTTGGCCTATAATGAGATAGTTAGGCTAGGCTGGGTGGCCAGCTCACCCAAAATATCTGCCTGTTTCTATCATTGCAGTGCTGGGATTATGACTAGCAGTCAAATCTTTGCATGGCTTCTGGGGTTGAAACTCAGGTCCCCATGCTGTAAGCTCTTTATCTTCCAGCCTTTCTAAAAAAAAAATCCTATTTTTAATGTTTTAGGATATTTATTTTATCTTTGTGTGTAGGCACACATAATCACAATTAATAATTGACACTTGAAGATAATTGTAGAGACAATTAATATTATCTTAAATAGTTCTGTATGACTCTTTAAGGGACAGATATCCCCCTGCTTAAATATGAAGACATTGAAATTCAAAAACCATCCTTCCCCAAAGTGTTGATATGATATAGGTTTCATACTTAAATGCTAATTTTAACAAAGACACCTCCTTTCTCCTCTCCCTTTCCGCCATGAATGTATGTATACTACTTGCACGAGCATGTGTGCATGTATGTGTGTGTGTTCATGTTCATACTTCTGCATATATGTGTGGAGACTTGAGAAGCCTTTTAGGTGTTCTGCTCTGTCACTCTGCCTTGATCCCCAGAGACAAGGTCTCTCACAGTGCCCAGAGCTGCCAGGCCAGTGAACTCTAGTAGTTCTTCTAGCCCCTGTCTCTCTCAGTGCCAGGCTGAGATGCTGGGGACGCAAACTCTCGTCCTTATGCCTGTACACCAATCACTGTCAAGCACATTTCTAAAAACCTTTTATTAAGTTTCGAGTTTGAATGCACAAACTGATCAGGGTCGTCTTTTGTGCTTGGCTGGAGGGCAGCTGCTAATACTGCATGCACTGAGTTCTGTGTCTTATCTACCCGTGCTGCCATTTTCAGGGTTTAAAAGGAACATACTTTGCCTCTTTTAGGAAGGGTGTACGACACTTATTAAGTATGTAATAAAATAAACTGTTTCCCAGCTGCTGGATAGACCTGAAGGTTAACACTGAGAATGACTTTTCCAGTCAGGAAGTGAGTTGAACTGTTGCTTTTAAAATTCCTGGTCTTTGAACTGTTCGCCGAGCATTAGTCATGTGCAGTAAGAACGCGTTTTGTTTGTAGCCTTAAACAGCATTTTAGTCTCATAAAAATATAGAGGCCATCTCCAGATTCAACCGATTGTAGCTTTTAAAAAGGTTTTGAAATGAAACATGAAACTATAGCCCCATTCTCTTAAGCTCATAAATTATAAAATTACTAAACGCTCTGACAGACTTGAGAGTCTCTCAGCTTTAAAAACTGTTGTCAGAGAAGAAATGCTGAGTTACTATTGAACAAGCTAGCTTTGCTGAAAAGCAACTTCTGCCTAGTTAAGGCACTTTAAGCAACATGGCGACCTCAGTGGAGCTCTCTCCCCGTTGCTGTGTCTCCCTGAGACTTCATTCTTCCTTCCGGCTCATTCTTGGCTGCAGTTTTCTTTTTAGTGGAGGAACAGCATCGTCCAATGCTGTGGACCCAAAGGGAAATTTTAATTTGATTAACTTATCATTTCCAGATTGCAGTTTATTTGTTATACTCACAACACAAGTGAGGGAAGGAAGGATTAGGGCACGGTGGCTACAAAGTATCATGTTTTGATGGGATTTATCATTTCCATAAAAGCTCTTGACATGTGGTTTGAGTCACACTAGATACCACTGTTTAGCCTTTTGTGCTTCTGCGGACTTCTTTGTTTCTTTCTTCCCTACATCTCCAGTGGTCTTTGAAGTGTGTTTAAAAACATCTTTTCCCGACTTTGCCCTATTTGTTTATTTATTTATCTGCGAGTCATATCTAGGCATTTAACTCTTCTCTCTTTTGGGCATCGCTAATTCATTTTATGGTCTGCGTTCTGAGAGCTTCTCCTCATCAGGTCTTTTGAGGCATGTCCTCCTTTAGATTTCCCTGAAGCTTTTCAACCATCACCTGTGGGAACATTATTAAAATGTATTCCAAGTTCACTTGTGTAGGTAAATTGCACACATGGCTCAAAGGCTTTGCCTAATGGAAACAATGTTTCTACTCATCTAGGACTGGGGGGCCTGGCTTTTCTGGAGGTCTGCACTTCAGCCTCTCCACCTTGCCCCTGACTTAACGGGACTCTAGATGTCATTACTCATTGTTCAGAACATCCGCCTCTGAGGTCCTCAGGATTGTGGACTCAGTGGATATGTTGTTTGTGGCTCAGTCCACCAATCCTGCCTTGGGTTCTCAGAGAAACCGCCTGTCATGTCACCAGCTGATCTTTACTCTTGAGGTCCCCAAACT
This sequence comes from Mus minutoides, assembly GCA_902729485.2. Taxonomy (NCBI): domain Eukaryota; kingdom Metazoa; phylum Chordata; class Mammalia; order Rodentia; family Muridae; genus Mus; species Mus minutoides. Next base: position 7,463 of record LR752830.1, on the reverse strand, counting down.
AAACTATGGGGAGTCTTGCCTGCTCTGTTTGAAACCCGTTTTTCTATTTCTCATCTGGAAGTGACTCAAGTCCAGCATGTCCACCCGATGAGATATATAGTGTGTTTGTTTTGTTTTCTATCTGTTCCCCCTGGAGCACACTGCACAAATGATCAAATAAATAATATTTCCCTCACTAAGGGTACTCCTGTCTTTCTACCTCCATTCTACACCATCATGTATGTGTGTGTGTGTGTGTATGTATATAATTTAAGGATTTTAGGGTTAGTGTAGAATATGAAGTTTAAAATTAGGTTTCCAAAGGACTTATATTTCTTAGACATTTACTTCAATACACATACCACCAAGGACACACATCAAATAAGAAATCAGATGTTTGGACAAAACAGCAGAGTAGCATCAGCTTTTGAGTTTAAGAAAGTAACATTTTTCATTAGAAATCCTGATATTTCTTGCCGTTTGTACAACAGATAATTTTTACATTTAGTCTCTGTAGTAAATATGAACTCTGCATATGATGTAGCTCTCCTCTGTTTCCCCATTTTTCTGTTGGCTACCACGGTTGTTCTAAAATTTAAATTTAGCACTTATTTTTACTTTTGAAACAGTAATGCATACGCACAGCATGGAATTCAAGAGCTACAAACATATATGATAAAGGTCCTTTAGTTTTTCTACTGTCTTTCTGTTAAGATATCAATGTTTGCTGTCCATACCACAGCACTTTTCTCAAACATTTTTTTCATCTCTCGTTTCATTACAAACTTGCTAATGTGTATATCTTATATTCTATACATGCTATGGATTTCTCTACTATACTTTATTGACAATGGGAACACCTTTCTTTAATTCACACATTAGCTGACACTTTAATAATATATTTATTTGCTGTATTGTTTAGACATGTTCACTGAAGATTTTCAGCTTGCTTTATGTGAGTTTTAGCAATAAACTGAGTAAAGACTGGTTTAGATAGCCAGGAGCTATTTTTTTTGAAAACTAAAATTGGAAGAGTCGATAGTAATTATGTAACATCAGAAGTAATGAGCAAGGGCAGATGGAAGACAGGTGAGTGTAAGGGCCAGGGCTTTGTAGTAGGTATTTTTGGAGGAGGGCAAACGCTGGGCTGATGTGTCTTCAGAGACCATCTTCCTGATTAAAGCCAGCAAGGATAGGTACTTTGTTCCCCAATATATTGTTTGATATAAACCCTTAAGTTCTGCATGACTGACTTCCTCATGCTCCCCTGAGGCTGGAGTACCCAAAAGGGACAGTAGCGGGTATGTAATGAAACAGGAGTTGCAGGATGAAAAAAATAAATGTTTGAGAATAGTGCTGTGGTATGGACAGCAACCATTTTTAGTGGAATCCATAAATTACTCTCAGGGTCTAAGATGTTAAATGAACCTGCTGGAGCCGCTAAGGAATTTTGAGGCGTGTTTCGAATGGAAAGGGAATCTACAGTAGGACCTTGCCAGTCACCTTCACTGCAACAGAGAGGGACCATCTCTGCATTTGGCAACAGTGTTGCAGGCCTTTGTTTCTTAGTGTTTGTAGAATGCTATGGCGGTCTCTCCTAGGGGACCAGAATGTACTGAGGTGGCTGATGGCTTTTAGTGTGCAATAACTTTTTATGTCAGAAGAAAATGTTTCCTCCCTCCCTGCCTTTCTGCACTTACAATTGCCGTAAACAATGCGAGCTGTGTACACCAACCACACTACTGTTGACAGGGAACACTGGACAGACTGGCTTTAAAAGGCAGGCAGTGACAGAGAGTAAAGCGTCCTTGTATTTGGTTTCCTCTGTAACCAGGGAATGTGAGAGGGCAGACTTGACCTGGTTCAGGCACAGGAAATGCAGCCGCCCTTGAGCTGTGATGCCATCTTGTTTATGCCTCTAATAGTGCCAGGAAATCATGTGAGTGGAAGTCAGTATAAATTAGATGTAGACGAGCTTCGGACAGCGTTTGAGGCTTGGCTGTGCTTGCTCATCTACACTGTTGAAGCACAGGGACCTCCTTCCCTGGGGCTTGAGACAATATTATTCTTCCAACACTTACATATGTACCTGAGAATAAATATTGTCTTTGTTTTGCCTTTATTTAATTTGTTTTCTTGTTTGAAAGCTTGAGCTCATAATCTAAGCTATGCTAGAAATCCCTAGGTAAACCAGACTAGTTTTGAATTTGGAATCCTTCTGTCTCCACCTCCCAATTACTGGTATTGCAGGCATGTGACTCTACACTCGGAAATCTTATTTTTCAGTATTGGATCAAGAACATTCTGCATGCCAGGCAAGTATACAACCAATGATCTATCTCTCCTTAATATCTTTTTAAAAAGTTGTCCTGTTCAATTTCAGTATCTGTCTCAGATTAGTTAAATTGTCCTTTGAATTCCATAAGTGTAAGTTGATGCTTCAGCCCAATGTTTAGGAGAGAAGACTTCATTTGCCAACTTTACCTCTTCCTCTCAGAAACCAAAGTCTATTTAAGCAGTGAGGACAACTCATGGTTATTTTTGTTTGAGCAAATAGTAGAGCTAGGCTTTTGTGTGAGCCATGTAGCTCTTTAATTCTTGTTCATAACATAGCTATAAAAGAGAGAATAAAAATAGAAGAATGGGAGAAATTACTTTATGGGAATTGAATGCTTTCATGGGTCTTTGTGGTAAGGATATATTTGTATTGACATTTTATTAAGTATGCATTTATAGATAAAGTGTATTGTACATAAGCATATCAGTTAAAATATTTCTAATAAATATATCCATGAATCTATTGCACATAAAGTATCTACATAAATAAAACACTTTATATATATGTTATATTTAAATTAATGCATAAATATTAACATAAATAATATATAAAAATTTAAGAGATATATGATACATATAGGTACGCATAAATTTAAAATATTTATGGTTATATGTTCACTTGTATTCATATAGTAGCGATTCAATATGCTACTATTTTATACATTATATTTTATATATTTGTGTTTCTGAGAGTTTTCTATGGATAATACAGCAAGTCTTAAAAGCAGATATATTCTTGGCTGATGTGGTTTTAGTGTGTGTGTGTGTGTGTGTGTGTGTGTGTGTGTGCTAATGCTCTGGCTTGAGGAGGTAATGGTATTTAATTTTTTTTAGAAATATTTTAGCCAGCTCTTAAGAGGATAAGTGGTTTAATGTCCACATTTTTTTTTCTCAGTAAGATGTCACATTAGTTTCCTCTCCTGGTCCAAATCAAGTTACACTAGAAATCTCTAGAACCCAGGGTGTTGGGGGTGGTGGCAGCTTGCCTAATTGTTTGGTGATGGACGTTATTATAAAATTGGGGCGGTCCTTTGGCAGAGGAGAGTGAAGGAGAGGAGAGAGAATAATTGAGCTGTTTATTAACTTTGCTGTTCTTTGGGAAGGATCTTTCAGCCTGTCACCAGGCATGCAGCTGGCAGCTGGAATGTTGTTCCTGACCCCTGAAAGCCAGGCAAAAGGCTTGTTGAAGGATGGATGGGGTCAGCCACACTCCAGCTGCCTCCTGTCCCAAATTAAAGTCACAAAGAGGCTCACATGGGCCCCTGAGCCAGACTGCAGCAAGAAGCTAAAGGCTTTAAGCTGCTGGTTGGTTTCTGGGCTCCAAATGACTCATTGTTAAAACCATGGAGGACCACAGTGATGGAAAGTATTACCATGCTAATTTCACCAGGGAGCTTGCTTACAAAGGTGCTGCATGGACATGAATGACAGAGGCATAGCCAGCCAGCAGTGACAGGCTGAGCCCACCTTGCTCATGGCAGTTCTGTGGTATAGTTGCAGGATCTGGTGTGCAACGGAGGTAGGTGGCTTAGGACGTGTGATGTCATATTTCTCAATGGTGCCTCCAAGAGCTGGGCATGTGGTTACTGAGATGCCCAGTCTTGGCACCACCTTCCTCCATTTGGATTTGGTTTCTAGAAAGAGGATGAGTGTTAAGTTAGAATTTTTTGATGGTGATGAAACCATTCATTTCAGCTATCTTCCAAAGCCTTGCTTCAGTTGTTTTGGACTAAAAAGGTCAAAACAAGAAGAAATGGTTTGCAATGTGGAAGTGGTAGAAATAAATACCCTGTTTGTCTTCTTCACTTCAAGACCTAAATTCCTTGGAAATTGAATGTTTGGGTAGATAATGTTTTCCACAGCAAATATCTCCCATGCGTCTCCACTTGGCCAGGTGCCTGCTTTTCCTAGTGTGTTTCTTCAGCATCCTCAAACACTCATAGAAGGGTTTTTCTCTGATGCTGCCTTTCTTATACCCATACCTGATGGCTGGAACAATCTTGAGTTCACTATTTAGGAACATTTGGAATGGTCTAAAGAGTAGAATTTCTATTGGCACTTTAGACCACTTCTGTTAAGCCAAGTCAGCCTCTTTAAGCACTTACCTCCAAGAGCTCTGAGCACCACAGGGACTCCATCTCTATAAACAATTAGAGGATGTTACAAGAATATTAGAAAGACTCGCATGTTCAAGATGGTGCTTGATTCTACACTGGGCACAGGACATCTCTCAACATCCTATTTCTAAATGGAGGCAATTATATATTTTTTTGAGACAGGATTTCATAGCCCAGGTTGGCCTTGAACTTACAATCTTTCTGTTTCCCCCTTCTGAGTGCTTCACTTGTGAGTGTGTGTTGCCATGCTTGGCAGACAAGAACACATTTACTTAGGATTGTTAGAAAATGGAGTAATAGGAAGAATTGTCAAGTGTATCATAGGTCACGTTCTTCCAACACACAGGATGGAGACTCATGAGGGGGCCTATGAAGGATGCTGCACGGGGAAGCTGATTGAAGGCCTTGGTGGGGGTAGCTGACACGAGGGCCTGGAAGGAGGTGGAAGTGGCTATGTGAACTAAGATGGGAAGCTTGAATTTTCGGGATAGTATTTGAAATGTAAATAAAGAAAATATCTAATAATAATAATAATAATAATAATAATAATAATAATAAAGACGGGAAGCTTGAAATGCTTCAGGAGTGGCCTTGAGCCCAACTGGGGCACTGAAAAGAGCAACAAAGTACTGAGATACAAAAGGAATCCTGGTGACTGGTCAAGGTATTGAACGCGATCCAAAAGATGGCTGAAGATTTGTGGGAATACAATGGTGCTTTGGAAAGATTTTTTCAGTGATCCTAGGAGGAAGGATTTTTTTTTCACATTGATCTATGTGTAGGATGTACCATCACGTGTGCATGTGTGTACAAGTCTGCGGTTGATTTCAGGCTTTGTACTCAATCTTTCTCAATCTTACTTACCAGTCTCTCACTGAGCCCTGAGCTCATCCTTATGAACACTCTAGCTAGCCAGCTTGTCCTAGGGACCCTCATTCCCACCAGCCACCAGCTGGGGTTACAGGCAACTTTTCACACCTTCCCGGGTTTTTCTGTGGGTTCTGGGGACACTGGTTCTCACTCATGTACAGCAAGCAAGTTACTCATGGTGCCATCTTTTCATGCCAAGGAAGGTGCTCTTTTCTCCTGTGCCTGGGTGGGAAAGAGAGCTTAGAAGTAGTCTTGGAGAAAGTACGCAATAATTTCCAAGGTCAATTGAAAGAAAATAGAGCATCATGTTATGATTTAGTCATCCAAACAAACTTAACTGTTTTGGTTGTCCCAAGACATCAGGTGGTTCGGCTTTTTTTATTTCAAAGAATAGAAAAATTAGCTTTTTTTTTAAATTTCAAAGAATAGAATAATTAGTTGTACATATTAGAATTACTTTTGAAACAGTGCCTAAATATAGTAAAATGGTCCTAGATGATAGTTCTCTTTAAAGAAGATAACCCATGTCTACAGATGTCTTGTACTAGGGCACTGTCGTTGGTAAGGTCTGTGAACATATTTTTATTTAGAGTATAGTACTGTTCTGGTTAGTTTCTTTTTGTCAACTTGACGTAGCTAGGGTCATCTGTGAAGAGGGAACATCAGTTGAGATTACCTGTAATTGAGATTCCCTGTAATCAGCTCCGTAGGGCAGTTTCGTGATTAATGATTGATGTGGGAAGGCCCAGCCCACTTGGGGTGTTCCCATCCTAGGTCCTGGGATGTGTAAGGAAGCGTGGTCCCATAGAAAGCAAGCCAGTAAGCAGTGTCTCCACACTGCTTCCACTTCAGCTCCTGCCTAGTTTCCTGCCTTGAGTTCCTGCCCTGACTTCTCTTCATGATGCACTACAACCCTAAGATGAGTCCTCACCACCTTGTTTGTGGTCCTGGCATTTATCACAGCTGTAAGAATCCAACCAGTATGGAAATGCTTCATTTGTCAGCAAAATCCACAGAAAATGCTATCCCTCCATCTTTTTTTCAGAATGGAGAGAGGTGAGATGGGTATTCAAGTTATCTGGCACTTAGTTCAATGTGTGTATGTATGCATACATATGTGTGTGATCATGCTTGTGTGCACGTATACATGCATGTGTTTGTGTGGAGGAAAGAGGACAACCTCTGAAATCATTTTCTTGGGGGCCTTCCATCTTTTATGGAGACAGGACCTCTTACTGGCAGGGAACTTGGAATTTCCAGCAAGTGACCTGTTTCCACCCTGCCTTCATTCTCACCATGGCTGGGAGGACAAGTGTATGCTACTGTACCAGCTTTCTGTGTGGGCTCTGAGCTAGAACTCAGGTGCTCACGTTCAAGGCAAGCACTTTTTTTTTTTTTGGTTTTTCGAGACAGGGTTTCACTCTTATGATGAGCCATCTCTCTAACACCAAAGCCGAATTCTTTAGCGAGCAATTTGCTCTTATTAACCTGGAAAGGCTGGGAAAGAAAGAAGGCATCATGAATTATCACTGAAATTTATGTTGTACTCAACAGATAATTTGTGACTAGGATTTGTTGTTGGCTTAAAAACATGTAAGTCTAATTACTTTACTTTTCCTAGAAAAGAAATGAATTTATTTTTTGACTGCTACATTCCTGACAGGTTTATTTTATGGGGTAAATACTCAAGATTTTACTGTGTTCTAAGAGAGAGGCACTTATGTCAAAAACACTTATTTTAAAATGTTCGTGGTGGGTTATGGGGGAGTTTGTGAGCAGACACGTTAAATCAGTTACTGGGTTTAGAGTAATTTATTTCTGGGTTAGTCAAACTGTGAACTTGTTTCTAACAGCTAACCCTCAGTTATTTTTCTATAGACTTTCTCTTCATGCTTTTGAAATCTTAGCTGTTGATACCACGTGGAAGCATACTCAATTCTTTCTCAGGCTCTGAGGTCTAAGCTGTTGAACAAGCGAGACTAACCTTTGACATGAAAGAAAGCTTAGAGCGAAAGGGGATTTTCATTTTCAAGGCCGTGTCTTGTAATATGGATTTATGAAGAACATGTGCCACATTTTTCACACCTCTGTGCACTTCGGGATGTAAACATTTAGGGAGATCCACAGGCACAAAGGCTGCTCTGTGCTGGGGAAAAATAA
>LR752834.1:36714-56228 GCA_902729485.2 Mus minutoides | reverse complement strand
GTGAACTGCTGACCCGCTGCTCCCAAAACCACCTCTGCACTCACGCGTAACCCCAATGCGATCTTAAAGTCCTGGGGTGTCCCTAGCTGTGTCCGCTGGGCTCAGAGGAAAGATGGCGCGGCGGCGCGGTTCTTTTCATCAACTTCTTGTAATTATTTATTCTAACCAAACTATTCCATGTTTAATATGAGGAAATATGGTACAGATACCCTCTTTATTCTTTTTGTTTGTGTTTAAAAATAATGTGTAAATATCCTATCTACATATAAAAAGTTAGACTTTCTGGTTGCTACCCTCAGTTCCCTACACACTTCTGTTCAATTTTATGATCCTCTGTAAATCTCCATCTCCTCCCATACCTAATTCTGCCCTTCTTTTTCCCAACCCCCTCTTCTCATTCCCCCAAAACCTCTCATCCTCTACTTCCCTTGATTATTTCCTTCTCCCATTTAAGTAGGAATGAAACATCCACTCTTTGGTCTTCTTTCTTCTTAAGTTTCATGTGGTCAGAGAGGTGGAGAGTTGTATTGGGTATTCTAGGCTCTTTGCCTAAAACCCACTTATCAGTGAGTAGGTAGCATGTGTGGTCTTTTGTGACTGAGTTACCTCACTCAGAATGATATATTCTAGATCCATCCATTTGCTTGCAAATTTCATGATATCATTGTTGTTAATAGCTGAGTAGTATTCCATTGTGTAAATGTACCAAAATTTCTGTAGCCATTCCTGTGTTGAGGGACATCTGGGTTGTTTCCAGCTTCTAGCTATTATAAATATGGCTGTTATGAACATAGTGGAATATGTGTCATTACTACATGTTGGAGCATCCTCTGGGTATATGCCCAGAAGTGAAATATCTTAATTATCAGGTCTTATTTCCAATTTTCTGAAGAAATGCCAAACTAATTTCCAGAGTGGTTATATCAGCTCTTATCCCACCAGCAATGGAGGAGTGTTCCCCTTTCTCTACATCCTTGCCAGCATCTGCTGTCAACTGAGATTTTGATCTTAGCCATTCTGACTGGTGTGAGGTGGTATCTCAGGGTTGTTTTGACTTGCATTTCCCTGATGACTAAGATGTTGAATAATTCTTTAGTTGTTTCTTGGTCATTTGATATTCCTCAGTTGAAAATTGTTTGTTTATCTCTGTACCCCATTTTTAATAAAGTTAGCTGATTCTCTGGAGTCTAACTTCTTGAGTTCTTTGGATATTATCCCTCTAACAGATGTAGGATTGATAAAGGTCTTTTCCCAATATGTTGGTTGACATTTTGTCCTATTGACAGTGCCCTTTGCCTTACAGAAGCTTTGTAATTTTATGAGGTCTATTTGTCTATAGTTGATCTTAGAGCATAAGTCATCAGTGTTCTGTTCAGGAAATTGTCCCCTGTGCCCATGTGTTTGAGGCTCTTCCTCACTTTCTTTTCTATTAGTTCCAGTGTATCTTGTTTTATGTGGAAATCCTTTATCCACTTGGAATTGAGCTTTGTACAAGGAGATAATGGATTGGTTTGCATTCTTCTACATGCTGACTACCAGTTGAAATAGCACCATTTGTTGAAAATGCTGTCTTTTCTTTCCCACTGAATGGTTTTAGAACCTCTGTCAAAGATCAAGTGATCATATGTGTAGGGGTTCATTTCTGGGTCTTCAACTCTATTCCATTGATCTACTTGCCAGTCTCTGTACCAATACCTTACAGCTCTTACCACTATTGTTCTGCATTACAGCTTGAGGTCAGAGATGGTGATTCCCCAAGAACTTCTTTATTGTTGAGAATAAGTTTTGCTATCCTAGGACTTATGAATAATAATAAATGAATCCTTGGACCCGAGAGAGCGGGACTGACTGGAGGGAGCGGGGCCGAATGGGGGCAGCCGGAGCAAGCCCGGACCAGAGGGTGGCGGAATGAATTTTTAATTTGCTCTTTCTAACTCAATGAAGAATTTGGTTGGAATTTTGATGGGGACTGCATTGAATCTGTGGCTGGCTTTCAGCAAGATGGCAATTTCTACTATATTACTCCTGCAAATTGATGAGCATGGGCGATACTTCCATAATCCAAATTCTTGTTTGATTTCTTTCTTCAGAGACTTGAAGTTCTTTTCATACAGATCTTTCATTTACTTCGTAAGAGTCTTATTCTCTAAGTTCATAGCAGCTTAATTTGTAAGAGCCAGAAGCTGCAAATAACCCAGATGTCCTTCAACAGAGGAATGGATACAGAAAATGTGGTACATTTACACAATGGAGTACTACTCAGCTATTAAAAGCAATGACTTCATGAAAGTTTTAGGCAAATGGATGGAGCTAGATAATATCATCCTGAGTGAGGTAATCCAATCACAATAGAACACGAATGATATATACTCACTAATAAGTGAATACTAGACCAAAAATTTGAAATGTTCAAGATACAATTCACAGTCCACATGAAGCTCAAGAAGAAGGAAGAGCAAATTGTGGATGCTTCAGTCCTTCTAAGAAGGGGGAGCAAAATACTCATGGAGAAAATATGGAGACCAAGTGTGGAGCAGAGACTGAAGAAAATCCCGTCCACTCACTGCCATACCGGGGGATCCATCCCATATATAGTCACCAAATACAGACACTATTGCAGATGCCAAGAAGTGCTTGTCTATAGGAGCCTGCCAAAGCTGGGTCCTTAGAGGCTCTGCCAGAGTCTGATAAATACAGAGGTGGATGCTCATAGCCAACCATTGGACTGAGCATGGGGTCCACAATGGCAGAGTTAGAGAAAGGACTGATGAAACTGAAGGGCTTTACAACCCATGGGAAGAACAATATCAACCAACCAGAATCCCCAGAGCTCTCAGATACTAAATCACCAACCAAGGAGGAACCCATGGCTCCAAATGTATATGTAGCAGTGGATGGCCTTGTAAGGAATCAATGTGAGACGAGGTCCTGTGAAGGCTTGATACCCCAGTGTAGGGAAATTTTGGTCAGGGAGGCAGGAGTGGGTTGGTGAGCACCCTCATAGAAGAAGGTGGAAGGGGATGCAATAGGGGTTTCAGAAGGCAAACCAGGAAAGGGGGTATCATTTGAAATGTAAATAAAGAAAATATCCAATAAAAGAAAAGAAAACATAGACAAAAAAATATTTTCTTTCTTTTATATAGTAAGTGATACATCACAGGAAACCAAAGTGGATGTACTAAAAAGGTAAAGAAAGCAATGTGCTCAAGATATTAGCGCCATGAAAGATGCTCTAATAATGATGAGGCTATGTGTCACCAAACACCTCTGAAGAGTTATGTGATAGGCTTCTCTATTTTAAAATCTACTACTGAAACATGTAGTAGCACACACTTAGGATTCATTCAATCAGGAGGAAGAAGCAGGACTTCCAATCAGTTAGAGACTAATCTGGAATAAATATCAAAAGTGTGTCACTTTGCTGGGCTTGATGGCACACGCCTTTAATCCCAGCACTCGGGAGGCAGAGGCAGGCGGATTTCTGAGTTCAAGGCCAGCCTGGTCTACAGAGTGAGTTCCAGAATAGCCAGGGCTATACAGAGAAACCCTGTCTTGAAAAAAAAAAGTATATCACTTTAAATAAGAAAGAGAGAGAGAGAGAGAGAGAGAGAGAGAGAGAGAGAGAGAGAGAAGGAAGGAAAGAAAGAAAGAAAGAAAGAAAGAAAGAAAGAAAGAAAGAAAGAAAGAAAGAAAGAAAGAAAGAAATTGCGGGGCCTTTTGGGGGTGCCACTTGATTTCTTTCTGGTTAAGCCTTTTGCCAGTATTTGATTCACCCTAACATCCATTTTGGAACCATTGTTTTCTAGTATTTCTCATCTCTATTTTCAATTTAATGGTATTTTACTATGCCCCCCTCAATTAAAATCTCCACTGCCAATGCCCCACTTTTTTTCATGTTCTTCAGATGAATGTCAGGTTAAACATACAAGACAATAAATTTTAAGTTAATTTCTGTATATGAGAAAACACATGTGTTATATTCCTCAGTGTTGGAGCCTATTTGTTACAAGAATGACCTAATGAGAGTATGTGCAATGACCTAACGACAGTATGTGCCTGCTATAGCAATAGTGCCATGATAGCTCCGGGTAACCAACTGTTTCTGTTTGGATGCAAATTCTGTTTCAAAGAATGAATTTCATGCATGGAATAATAAATCTGTCAAAGCTCATGAGTCTCCACTCAAGATCATAAGATCCATGGACAGCCTCACTATTGTTGTGTGGAAAATCATTACTCTGTAAAATGATACTCTGAATAATTATGTATATATCCATGGAGTTGTACTGATCAGGGAAATTTCTTCTTACATTAGATAATGATAAATTTACAGAATTATAGTTGTCCAAACTGACAAGTGTATATAAAAATAATCACTTAGTTATAATCGTGTCACTCATATAAATATCTTAGCATTGAAGGCTCCTAGGAATGTGGTTAAAAACTGTATAAACACCAGCTAATATAGAGTAACGAGTAACGTATAAAAGGATGACTTGTGGAAATGACCTAGCTATTCCCAGACAGAGACTAATAAAAATCTATGTTAATCTGCCCAAAAAATCTGGTCAGCAAAAATTCCAATGTGGATGGTTTGGAGCTCCTGATCCCCTTTGGAGGAACTATTGGCAATAGCAAGAGTCACCCTCTTTTGGAAAAACAGCCTCTGTTAGGCTTATGGTACAGTTTATGATCATACAAGGATGCATTTAGCATCAGTAGTAATTGTAATTGTTTGGTTATTCACAATAGTAAAAAGAGGATCACAAGTTTATAGAGATATAAGAGAAGAGTACTAGGCAAGGTTAGAGAGCATAAATCATAGGCAGATATGATCAATATACATTGTGTAGTCTGAAGCTTTCAAAGATTAAAATAAATTAATAAACAGAAAAACATATAATCAATACAACAGTCTTGAGAAACTGAAAATGTCAAAATACAATGAACCTGGTGGATGTGAACAGTGTCCTTCAAGTTACTATTTGTTTTGGTTTTGCTTGGTTTTATTTTGGCTTGTCGCATGTAATTCAGTATCATCTTGATTAATTTATAGCTGAGGATAGCTATAGACTCTTGTTCCTCCTGTTCTTATCTTACTTTTTATATTTAATTTTATTTGTAATTCATTTTTTACCCTCCATATTCCATTCTCTGCCCTTCCCCATCTACCATCTGACTTCTCTACGCACCACACCTCCTCCCCACACCACTCCATTTCCAAGTGGATGCCCCTATCCCCACCCCACCTGATTTCTAAACTCCCTGGGGCCTCCAGTCTCTTGAGGGTTAGGTGCATCATCTCTGAATGAATACACACCTGGAAGGCATTGGAAGATATTGCATGTATGTTGGAGACCTCATATTAGCTGTTTTATGCTGCCTGTTTGGTGATCCAGTGTTTGAAACATCTCAGGGGTCCAGATTAAGATTGCTGATCCTCCTACAAGATCACCTTCCTCCTCAGCTTCTTTCAGCCTTCCCTAATTCAAAATAGGTTTCAGCTACTTCTGTCCATTGGTTGGATGCAAATAACTGCATCTGACTATTTCAGCTTAAAGTTTTTTTTTTTTTTTTTTTTTTTTTTTTTACAGTCCAGATTTTATCTTCCTCCTAGTCCACCCTCTTTCTGTTCCCTATCTCATACCTCTTCCCTTACCCCTTGTCTCCACTAGGTTGTCCCCACCACCCCACACCCACCCTACTAGACATCTAAACACTCTGGGGCCTCTTGAGGGTTAGGTGCAAATTTTTATTAAGTACTTGTATATGTATCCCTGTTCTCTTCTGTGCCTTTGAGTGCAGGTGCCCGTGAAAGTTAAGGCATTTGATCACCTTGTAGCTGGAGTTAGAAGCATTCATTGAACAAAGCATAAGAGAATAAGGAAAGGCCCTCAGGTCTTCTTGAAGAACAGCATGCACTCAACTCCTAAGATCTCTCTCTAGACCCCACTCCCCAACCAAATTCCGGTTTATTTGTATTTTTAAGACAACAGATCTCCCACCCCCCAGAACTTGCAGGGACTAAACCACCAACCAAGAAGTACACATGGAGCAACCCATGGTTCCAGCCATTTATGTAGCAGAGGATGGCTTTGTCTGGCATCAGTGGGAGTAGAGGCCCTTGGTGTCCTGTGATGGCTTGATGCTCTAGTGAAGGGGAATTCCAGGTCAAGGAGGCAGGAGTGGGTGGGTGGGAGGGTGTCTGGGTGGGGGAATACTCTCATAGAAGTAGGGGAGATGGGATAGGGAGTTTCTGCGGTAGGAAGCTGGAAAAAGGGATAACATTTAAAATATAAATAAAGAAAATACCTAATTAATAAAAAAAGTACTAACAAGAACATGGGAAAACTCATAAGGTCTTAACCCTATACAAACAACTCAAGTTACCAAGAATGCTGAGAACTAGAGAAATCATCCTTCATAGGGAAAGGCCTGCTAAATGCTTATCCAGTTCCAAATGGTCAGCCCTGAAAACATATATACAAGTAACATTATACATGTTGAGCAGGTTGCATTTCTGTATTTAAAAATATATATATTTATATGTGTAATAAAAAACACTGAAATTTTTATCTCTCTTTTTTTAGATGTTAGTCATTCATAGTCCTGTGTCACTATTTTTCTTTTCTTTTTATATTATATATTTTCTTCATTTAAATTTATATGCTATCCCCTTTCCTACTTTCCTCTCTTAAAGTCCCCTCTAACCCACCCACTCCTGCTTCCTGGCCCTGGCATTCACCTGTACTTGGGCTTATAATCTTCACAGGACCAAGGGCCTCTCCTCCTATTGATGGCCAATTAGACCATCCTCTGCTACATATGCAGCTAGAGAAAAAAGCTCTGGGGGGGTACTGGTTAGTTCATATTGTTGTTCATCCTATAGTGTTGCAGAAAAATAAATCCCAGTAAAAAAAATTTCTGTAAAATGTAAAATAATGTGTACTGAATTCAACGCCTAAGTGCATTTGTAAAGCCTGAACACATGGCTCAAGCATCTATAATCCAAGTCCTCCTTAGAGAAGCAGGAAGTGGAGAGAGAAGAATCCCTACAAGGTTATGAACCCAATAGCCTGGAGTAAAATATGAAAAACAGCATAGAAATTTTGCTTAAAACAAGATAGAAGGTAAATAGTAACACTGGAGTTTGTCCCTTGACTTACACATATATGTCATAGCATACATTAACATTCATTCACGGGCTGGTGAGATGGCTCAGCGGGTAAGAGCACCTGACTGCTCTTCCGAAGGTGATAAGTTCAAATCCCAGCATCCACATGGTGGCTCACAACCATCTGTAATGAGATCTGGCTCCCTCTTCTGGAGTGTCTGAAGACAGCTACAGTGTACTTACATATAATAAATAAAATAAATCTTAAAAAAAAATTCATTCACAATATGCATTGATGTACACACACACTCTCACACTCATGCAATCAAGCATTCATCCAAGCTTGTGAGTACCTGTTAGCGAAGTGTATTGTACAGTGTGTGAATTGCTTCCCTTCTTACATTTAAATTTCTTATTTACTAAAAATTCTCTGTACATTACTTTTCTAATTTATACAATGATGTTTAAAATAATCTCTATTAATAATATAAACAATAAAGAAGTCAGAGATGAAAATTTAAGGCATGATACACTTCCTCACCCATGATAGATAAGGACCACAGTTTAAGTTCTAACTAATTTTACTTTCAGTTTTACATGACATAGCAGCTTTCACTCATGAGGGCCTAAAGACATGAAGAAAATCATCCACTTTAAAGTCATTTGTGTTTGAGGACAAACAGCCATGCAAACATGAGATTGATTGAAGTACAGGAACTAAGGTTAATGATAAGAGTGAGAAGGATAGATGCTGTGCAGTAAAACCCACTGTGCATACTGCATAGAATCTTGGTCCAGCCATACTTCTTCCTGGGGACTAGGCAAGCTCTCTACTAGAATGAGGATTATTCAGAGAGACTACACAGAGTGATATTTCAGGATTCATGGTTTCCTCACAAAATAGTAATTTTAGTTTCTGTGTCCATCACTGGTGATTAATAATCATTTCTGAGGCTCTTCAAAAGCCAGAGGAGGGGTTGCAGAAAGAAACTTTGCTCTGTGGATTTCCTGATTCCCTTTGCTTCAAAGAACATAGCTTCTCAGGTGACACATAAAGGAGATCACTTTTATGAGCAGCAAAGTTGTAAACTTTAACCGTGGCTGAACAAAGGTAAATGAGAATGTTGAAGTAAGTCCATTTATGCTTAATTTCCTATGTTAGCAAGTGTGAAAGGCTGGATGGTGTCAGTAAATGAATCTACTTATATCCCATGAATGAGGGAAAAATCTATACATTGTTTTAAATGAACAAGATATAAGAGAAAGAAAACACAACTAACATAATTCAAAAACTTTGAAGAGATGGGGAAAGATAAAAAGAAATGTGTTAATTTAGCTTATGACATGCCGTTAAATGTGTTCCTGTTGTTAATAATAACAATGCATTGATTCTTTTTTACTATAAAACACAGTTTAAACATGTTATTCATGATAAACTGCAAAATTCTGCCACACCTTGTAGAATGTGTATTCTTATTATTCAATATTAGAACTGGAGAACTTAGAAATAGAACATTTGATTATTTTCCTGGAGACCTACAGTGCCTCTAGAGTATACATGCATTTGTTTGGTTCCTCTAAGAATAGAAAGGCAGTATATGTAGTCTAAAATTGCTATATTGCGTTTTAATTGCATTATAGAGGTAGCCATGTGTGGTGGCACACACCTTTAATCCCAGCACCCGAGAGGCAGAGGCAAGTGGATTTCTGAGTTAGAAGCCAGCCTGGTCTAGGGAGTGAGTTCTAGGACAGCCAGGGCTATACAGAGAAACCCTGTCTCAGAAAACCATATATATATATATATATATATATATATATATATATATATATATATAGAGAGAGAGAGAGAGAGAGAGAGAGGTAATGATCAAATTAACTACAGCAAGTTATTTTAAGGAGAAATTCCTGGCAATGGAGCTAAAATTTGGAGGTTTGGAGGTTATGGAAATAAAATTGTTGAAGCTATGTAGTATATTTTTATATGAGTCAATAGCTCTCTTTTACCATATGATCAAAATCTTTCTAGTAAAAGAAATACTTTCTAGTAAAATAGGTTTTAGTTGTTGGATTTATGGTAATCAATAGTGCTGAAACACTTTTTGGAATAATAATATATCTCCTGTCATATATACAATAATTTCTGATTTTTCTTTTTTGTTTTTTTTGTTTTTTTTGTTTTTGGTTTTTGAGACAGGGTTTCTCTGTATAGCCCTGGCTGTCCTGGAACTCACTTCATAGACCAGGCTGGCCTCGAACTCAGAAATCTGCCTGCCTCTGCCTCCTGAGTGCTGGGATTAAAGGCGTGCACCACCACGCCCGGCTAATTTCTGATTTTTCTAAGTTTCATATAATAGCAAATATTTACACATGCTAAATCAACCTTAATTTTGTAATTATAAATATTAATTCAAAATTAATTCAAAATTAATAATAGAAAAACTTATAGACATTAAATTATAATTTAATTCAAATATTGCATGTAATAGAACTTAAATATTCCTTTTACTTTTAAGTAATTTCAGTCTTAATTTTTTAATGAAAAAAATTTTTTAATCAGAAAAAGTAAAGCTAAAAAGTTATATAGGTAGCTTTGGCTTCCAAAATGAAATATTTCCATAATGTTAAAAATGTCAAGGTTCATAGTTTTCAATCCCAGACAGAGCATGGTCTCAGATAACCAGGCCTAATCCTACTAGGAGGAAAGTTGGGAGGACAAATCACGTGACCAGCTAGCACAGATTGTGTTATGCAAATACGCAATATGAAGACCTGGCTATCAGGCTCTGATCACCACAGAAGACATAAATGATGACTTGGTCAGGGTTGGGCAAAGACTCTTGGTGTATTTGTTCTACCCTCTGTTCTCACTAAGGAAGGGTCTGCTGCTTCTCTACTGATGTTTCTTATAGGTTGAAAACAACCTGAATTAACTCTTTTGGAATTCAAATAAAATGGCCACTTACAGCATTTGAAATGTAAGTGAAGAAAATATCTAATAAAAAAAAAAAAAAAGAAAAAAGAAAAAAAAAGTTCTCTAATGCATTGGCCAGCCATATACTTTTTAATATACTGACATGTTTACAACATACACTTTGCTACCAAAATGATAAGATGTATTATAATGAAAACAACAAATATATCCAAATCTAATAGAAATTATAAATCTACAAAATAAAGGTTGCTAGTTTGCCTGACATAACACAAGCTCCAATACAAAGAATTAGAGAACTTGGCATTAAAACTCTCAAGAACCTAACCTAATACTAACAATATTCTTTTAAGCAAAGGATATAATCACTCCTGATGTATAACATAGACTACATGCCAAGGCAAATGAATTCAAACCCTAAGTATTGACAGCAGAAATAGTAAAGACATAATTTCAAATTAAACTCTTGTTAATAAGACCTCACCCCAGTAAGGATGATAGGTTTCAACTTTCTCATATTTCCTCTAGATTTATCTTCCCATTTTGCTTTAAAATAACTGTATTTCTTTAGAAATAAAAGTATACCATATGATTATTTGAGATAAATACTATTTGGATAGCATTAGCCATCAGTAATGTTAATTTCAAGATGAAATAATTTATCATGTTTCTGTTCATATTGTTTTCATTCTGTATACGTGACAACATATCGATCAATATCATTACCCTTTCATGGAAATTTTAATAAAGTTCAGACAAATGAGCAGCTTCAAAAACATTTTAATTCCTCATTTATCCACTTTAAGGCTGTGTCTAATTTTGTAACTAATACTTGACAGGGCAATGAGTCTTCTTGCTGCTATAATATTACTTTTGTGTGAAATTCCCATTGGAATGATGTGTCAAGAAATATGTTTCAAATTTTCATTTTTTCTATTATAGAAAAAATATAGTTTCAAAATATTTAGCTACAGGAAATATGGAGCATTAATATATTTTTGAGACTACGTCTCATGCTGTCTAGCTATCCTCGAACTTGTCTTACTGCTGAAGCTTGGCATTGAAGTCTTGGTCTCTTCGCCTCTGCCTCTCAAAGGCTGGAATGTGCATCGTGCACCACCTCATCTGAATGGAAAATTAATTGTTCTTCGGCATCACATATAGGGAGTTTACATATGATCTTTTGATATCTCAAATTCCTTCACACCTTAAAAAAAAAAAAAAGGCCTCTAAGTGTGACTGAGTTAAAGAGTGATATTCAGGCCAAGATCAAAAATTCAGGTGACAACAGTTGCTGGCGTGGATGTGGAGAAAGGGGAACACTCCTCCATTGTTGGTGGGAATGCAAGCTGGTTCAACCACTCTGGAAATCAGTCTGGCGGTTCCTCAGAAAATTGGACATAGTACTACCAGAAGATCCTGCAATACCTCTACTGGGCATATATCCAGAAGATGTTCCANGTTGGCCATCAGTGGGAAGAAAGGCCCCTTGGTTATGCAGACTTTATATGCCCCAATACAGGGGAACGCAGGGGCCAAGGGGTGGGAGTGGGTGGGTAGGGGAGCAGGGCCGGGAGGGGGGAGGATATAGGGAACTAGCTGGATAACACTTGAAATGTAAATGAAGAAAATATCTAATAAAAGTAGTAAAAAAAAAAAAAAAAAAAAAGAGTGATATTCAGTCCTCTTTTCATCAGTATATGAACCACTGAAAGCCTTCATCCCTCTTGGGATGAAGTAATTTTGGCCCAAATCAAGCTGTATAGGATGTTTTAGGTTAGAATTCATAAGCTATTCATTCTTAGATATTTTTTGTGCCATTTATGTTAGCATCTTAGTTTGTGATTCTGCCACTTCTTCCTCTGTAAGGGCTGTGTCTGAGATTCACGGTCATTAGGGTGATAAAATCACCACGTTGTGCTGTGTTCATACAAGGTGCCAGTAGAATTCTATGACATATATTATATAGCATTGGCCCATAAATCTTAAATATATTAATGGATGTTTGTGGGAATTTTCTTATTCAGAGGAACTTACTAGGGATGCGAGGCTCTGGGTAAATACCTACCCATATTATTTCAATGAACCCTCAACATTATAAATGTCCTCAGTTTTTAAATAATATTAAGTTGAAGAGAACAAAAACATTTGGTCTGCATCATAAAACAGGAGGCTATGCTTTAAAATAAGGCCTTTGAATATTCAACATGCTTGACAGCAAGGGCATAGCAGTCAGAGAAAGGAAGAAATTCACCTTTTCTTCCTGGAGTATAAGCTTCATTGTGTCACACGCCAAGAATCCTTGAGGAACAAAGGATCTTCACTCTCTATGGCAGACAGGATTTTCATTCAGTATTCCATGGCTTTGTCCCTTACATCCCATTCACATATCAAATTCATAGATAACAGATCATAAGTCACTTCTAGCACCATGTGCTTAGATTCAGTTCATGTATTGCACAGATTTTATAATACATACAGAATTTTATTTGCCAGTCCCACTTTTAGTTATACTTAACTGATATACACATATCTTTTTAGACATCTAGAAATGTCCTTTATGTAAAAAAAAAAAAAAAAAAAAAAACCTAAAGACTAGAATCAATTAGCAATAAATAGTCAGAGTTTTCTTTCTTTCTTTCTTTCTTTCTTTCTTTCTTTCTTTCTTTCTTTCTTTCTTTCTTTCTTTCTTTCTTTCATTCTTTCTTTTATTCCAAACTGGTTAGAGAAAGGAAGTAATTGTATGCTCATACCTTCTACTCCCCTTCTGAATTCAGGCCCCTTATTATCTTTCAATTTTATCAATTTCCAGTGACAATATTTTAACTCAACTCTTCATTTCTTCCAGCATGGATACATTCCCATTTGTCAGCTCTCCGATATATAGAAAATAAACATCCCTACTCATCCTGTACCAGATGCCTGCCTATCGATAACATCATCAAAGCACATAACTTATCCTGATCTTTGGAAGGGACCATGCAACAGTTCAGGTCAGGAGACACAATAATAGAAACTGTACTCCAAACTTTTTAAGCTACAATCCATTCTTTTATTTATGATTGGATCTTTGTCAAGTTTCAGTCTTAAAATTGGTATAATACAAAATTTGCAGCTGGCAAAGATTGAGAAAAAATAATATTTAGGTGCTTTGAAAGGTGTCCTGAATCCATACTTACAAGTGTGTTAGCATCTTTTTATGGTGTGTGTATGTGTGTTTTTATGTTAGCATATGGGTCAGGGGTGTCTAACACCTAAGCACATGGTGTTATAGAGAAAACTGAAATTTTCACTTGCCTCCAAACTATGAAAGACTTGGAAGCAAAGAAGAGAGCAAAATTAGAATATTAAAGGAAAGTAAAAAATCTGGAATGTTCTAATTTAAACATTTAAGACACTAATTTGCTTCAGTAGTCTAGGTGTCAGATTTCATTTAATATTTTAAAAATATTTATGTATTTATATCCCAAATGCTGCCTCTGTTCTACCTCCCTTTCACCTCTGAGAGGGTTCACACCCACCCAGAGATGCCCCCTCCCTACTGCAAAAAGTCTTTGCTGAATTTGGCACATTCTTACCCACTGAGACACTCCTCTGCTGCATATGTGTCAGGTTTCTCAGAGCAGCCCAGTATGCCCTTTGGTTTATGACTTAGTCACTGGGGTCTCCCAATGTTCCAGGTTAGTTGACACTTCTCTTCCTGTGGGGTTGCCATCACCTTCAAGGCCTTCAGTCTAACCCTTAACTCTTTTATAGGGGTCTTCAACCTCTTTCCCATGTTTTATTCTGGGCATGTGCATCTGTCTCAGTCAGCTACTGGGTAAAGTCCTCAGGGAACAGCTATGCTAGACTCCTGTATGCAAGCACAATATAGCATTACTAAACTTGTCAGAGATTGGTGTAGCTCCATGGGATGGGTCTCAACTTGGGTCAGTCCCTGGTCAGACTTTCTCTCATTCTCTGCTCCAACTTTGTCCCTGTACTAATTGAAGACATGACCAATTTTAGGTTAAAAGTTTTGTAGGTGGGTTAATGTCCCCGTCCCTCCACTGGGGATCCTGCCTGAGAACTGAAGGTAGTCTCTTAAGGTTTCATATCCCCACTTTTGGGCAGTTTGGCTAAGATCAGCCACATTGCGTCCAGGGATCCTTTCCCATCACAGATCTCTTGGACTTCCTAGAGATTCCACTCATTCCCACCCCTTGAAATTCCATATTTTTATTCACTATCCTAGCCTGCTTAGACTCTCTCTTGTCTTTTTCCACACACAATACTGCATTATTATTTCCCTCCCTTTTTCCTCTCCCAGCCAGGTCCCTCCTTACCTCTGCTTGCAATGACTACATTTCCCCCTCTATTACGTGAGATTCAAACGTCCTTACTTGGACATTTCTTCTTATTTACCTTCATTGGATCTGTGAGGTGAATTATGTGTAGTCTTTACAGTTTGGCAAAAATCTACTTATTAGTGAGAATATACCATGTATGTCCTTAATGTGAGTTACCACATTGAGAATGATGTTTTCTATTTCTACAAATTTGCCTGAAAAATTCAGGATGCCCTTGTTTTTAATAGATGAATAGCATTTCATATATAAATGAATCACATTTTCTATATCCATTCTTCTGTTGCTGGACACCTGGCTTGCTTATAGATTCTGGTGAATATGAATGAAGTTGATAAAACATAGTTAAGCAGGTATCCTTGTGGTATGGTATAGTATCTTTTGGATATATGTCCAGGAAAGATATAGCTTGATATTCAGTAATGTGTTCATTTTTTTTTTGAGAAATGGCCAGATTGATTTCCAGAATGATTGTACAAGTTTGAAGCCCCACCAGCAAAGGAAGAGTTTTCCACATCCTTGCCATCATGTGCTATCACCTGAGGTTTTGATCCTTGTCATCTTACCAAAAGAAATCTATAGATTCAATGCAATTCTCATAAAAAACCCACCATATTTTTTTACAGACCTTCAAAGAGCAATTCTCAACTTCATATAGAAAAACAAAAGAACCCAGGATAGCCAAACAATCCTGAACAATACACGAGCCTCTGGATGAATCACCAATCCTGAACTCAAGCTGTACTACAGGGAAAAAAATAAATAAAAATAAAAATAAAAACAGATGGTATTGGTACACAAACAAATAGGTTGAACAATGAAATAAAACCAGAGTCACAGAAATAAACCCACACACCTATGGACACTTGAGTTTTTGCAAATAAGCCAAAACATTACAATGGAAATAAGAAAGTATCTTCAACAAATGGTGCCAGTCTAACTCAGTGTTTGCATATAGAAGAATGCAAATAAATCTGTATTTTCAAACTTCAAGTCCAAATAGACCAAGAACCTCAACATAAAACTGGATTCACTGAATCTATTAGAAGAGAAAGTTTAACATATCCTTGAACACCTTGAAAATATTCTGAACAGAATGATAAATTCGTCCTCATGAAATTAAAGTAGCTTCGGTAAGGCAAAGGAAACTGCCAATAGGAAAAAGTGGCAGCCTACAAACTGGGAAAATATCTTCAGAAACCCTACATCTGACAGAGGGCTAATATCTAAAATATATAAAAACTCAAGAAGTTGGACCAAAACAAAAACCCCACAATCAAACAAACAAACAAATAAATGAATTTAAAAATGGGTTACAGAGATAAATAGAAATTTTTCAACAGATAAACCTCAAATAGATGAGAATAACATAAAAGAACATTCAACATCCTTCATTATCAGAGAAATACAAATCAAATGACCCTGAGTTTCTACCTTACACCACTCAGAATGACAAAGACCATTTACTAATTAACACAATAATCAGTTTCCTTCAATGTTGCCCTTTATCTTTTCCCAATTGCTAATACTCAATAAAATAATTTTTAATTATGTAGAGTAGGAAATATACTTGTTTTATTATTTCTTTTTCTTTCTCTTCATTCTGTAAATATAACTTTTAATTCTTTCACTCTCAATAGTACAGTGATCTAATGTAAAACAGAAAAGGAGAGATTTTCGGGACCGCAAAATTTCCACCAGAGAACTCCTAAACCTGATAAACAGCTTCAGTGCAGTAGCTGGATATAAAATTAACTCAAACAAATCAATGGCCTTTCTCTACACAAAGGATAAGAGAACTGAGAAAGAAATTAGGGAAACAAAACAAACAAACAAAAAAGAGTTATATTCACACCTAAGGGGGGAAAAAAAGAAATACAGACTTTCTAATTTCTCCCTAAAGAAATTATAAATCTTGGAGCTGAACTAGTCAGTAAGGTGCCTGTAATACAGCAAGAGGGCCGGAGTTTTAAGTCACAATAGGATATCCATACTCCTGGTGCTTGAAAGAAATAGGCAGATGGATAACTGTAACCTACTATGAGCTCCAGGCCATGGAGATACACTCTCTCACAAAATAGAGAAAATAAAAGTATTCCTAAAGAGAAAAAAATGAATAACCCCATTAAAAAATGCGGTACAGAGCTAAACAAAGAATTCTCAACTGAGGAATCCCGAATGGCTGAGAAACATCTGAAAAAAAAAAAAAAAAAAAAAAAAAAAAAAAAAAAAAAAAAAAAAAAAAAAAAAAAAAAAAAAAAAAAAAAAAAAAAAAAAAAAAAAAAAAAAAAAAAAAGAATGTTCTACATCCCTAATCATCAGGGAATTGCAAATCAAAGCAACACTGAGATTCCACCTCACACCAGTCAGAATGGCTAAGATCAAAAATTCAGGTGACAGCAGATGCGAATGTGGAGAAAGAGGAACATTCCTCCATTGCTGGTGGGATTGCAAGCTTGTAAAACCACTCTGGAAGTCAGTCTGGCGTTTTCTCAGAAAATTGGACGTAATACTACTGAAAGATCCTGCAATACCTCTCCTGGGCATATACCCAGAAGATGTTCCAACTGGTAAAAAGGACACATGTTCCACTATGTTCATAGCAGCCTTATTTATAGTAGCCAGAAGTTGGAAAGAACCCAGATGTAGCTCAACAGAGGAATGGATACATAAAATGTGGTACATTTACACAATGGAGTACTATTCTGCTATTAAAAAAATGAATTTATGAAATTCTTGGGCTAATGGAAGTATCTAGAGGATATAATCCTTAGTGAGATAACCCAATCACAAAAGAAGTCATTGGATATACGCTCACTGATAAATGGATATTATCCCAGAAACTTAGAGTACCCAAGATACAATTTGCAAAACACAAGAAAATCACGAAGGAAGACCAGTGTGTGGATATTTCACTCCTACTTTAACAGGAAACAAAATACCCATGAAAGGAGTTACAGAGATAAGGTTTAGAGCTAAGATGAAAGGATGGACCATACAGAGACTACCCCTACCCCACCAGGGGGGATCCATCCCATAATCAGTCACTAAACTCAGACACTATTGCATAGGACAGCAAGTGTCTACTTAAGGGACCCTGATATAGCTGTCTCATACAGAAGTGGATGCTCACAGTCATCTATATGATGGAACACAGGGCCCACAATGGAGAAGCTAGAGATAGAACCCTAGGAGCTGAAGGGGTCTGCAACCCTAGAAGAGGAACAACAATATGAACTAACCAGAACCCCCAGAACTCGTGTCTCTAGCTCCACATATAGCAGAAGATGGCCTAGTCAGCCATCATTGGGGGGAGAGGCCCCTTGGTATTGCAATCTTTATATACCCCAATACAGGGGAACGCCAGGGCCAAGAAGTGGGAGTGGGTGGGCAGGTGAGCAGGGAGGGGGAAGGGGGAGGGAACTTTCGGAATAGCATTTGAAATGTAAATTAAGAAAATATCTAATAAAAAATATTGGGAAAAAAAGAGTTGTTTTCATACCCTGAGAGCTCCCTGGGACTAAACCACCAACCAAAGAAAACCCACGGTGAGACTCATGGCTCTATCTACATATGTAGCAGAGAATGGCCTAGTAGGTCATCAATGGGAGGAGAGGCCCTTGGTCCTGGGAAGATTCGATGCCTCAGTATAGGGGAATGCCAGGACCAGGAAGCAGGAATGGGTGGGTTAGGCAGCAGGGGAAGGAGGGGAGGGGATAGGGGGTTTTAAGAGGGGAAACTAGGAAAGGAGACAACATTTGAAATGTAAATAAAGAAAATATCTAATATTAAAAAAAAAAAAAGTTGTTTCACTATTCTGGGTTCTTTTACATTCCAGATGAATTTGGGAATTGCTCTTTCCATGTCTTTGAAGATTTGAGTTGGGATTTTGATGGGGATTGCATTGAATCTGTAGTTTGTGTTTGGTAGGATGTCCATTTTTATTATGTTAATTCTGCCAGTCCATGAGCATGGAGATCTCTCCATTTGCTGAGTTATTCCTCAAATTATTTCTTGTGAGATTGAAGTTATCATACAGAACTTACACTTGTTTGATTAGAGTTATCCCAAGATATTTTATATCATTTGTGTCTATTGTGCAGGAGTGTTACCATAATTTCTTTCTCAGCATGTTTATCATCTGTATAGAGGAAGGCTACTGATTTATGTGCTTTATATCTGACCACTTTGCTGAAGTTATTTATCAGTTGAAGAAATTCTCTGGCAGATTATTTATGTATACTATCATGTCATCTGCAAATATTTATACCTTTATTTCTTTTTGCCAATTTGTAACCGCTTGATGTCTTTTGGTTGTCTTATTGTTTTAGCTATCACTTCACATACTGTACTTAATAGATATGGGAAGAGTGGACATCCTTGTCTTGTTCCTGGTTTTAGTGGGATTGCTTCAATTATCTCTCAATTTAATTTGATATTGCCTGTAGGTTTGCAGTAAATTTCTTTTATTATGTCTAGGTATAGGCCTTGAATTCCTGATCTCTCTAATACTTTTAACATGAAGGAGTATTGTATTTTGTCATATCCTTTTCTGCATCTAAGGAAATGATCATGTGATTTTTTTTCCTTTGAGTTTGATTTTATAGTGGATTGCATTGGTGGATTTTAATATATTGAACAAAGCTAGCATCCCTGGGATGAAGCCTACTTGATTGTGATGAATGGTAGTTTTAATGTGTTGTTGGATTTGGTTTGCAAGATTTTTTTTTTTTTTTTTTTTTTTTTTTTTTTTTTTTTTTTTTTTTTTTTTTTTTTTTTTTTTTTTTTTTTTTTTTTTTTTTTTTTTTTTTTTTTTTTTTTTTTTTTTTTTTTTTTTTTTTGGACAGGGTTTCTCTGTATAGCCCTGGCTGTCCTGGAACTCACTTTGTAGACCAGGTTGGCCTGGAACTCAGAAATCCGCCAGTTTGGAAGAATTTTATTGAATATTTTTGCATCAATATTCATAAGTGAGATTGGTCTTAAGTTTTAAGTTCTCTTTTTGGGTTGGGTCCTTGTTTGATTTAGAGATCAGAGTAATTCTGGCTTCATTGAATAAATTATGTAGTGTTTCTTCCATTTCTATGTTATGGAATGGTTTGAGAAATATTGTTATTAGGTCTTCTTT
>LR752834.1:0-36614 GCA_902729485.2 Mus minutoides | reverse complement strand
TATCTATCCATTTCATCGACATTTTTCAGTATTTTTAAATGTAGGCTTTTGTAAAAGGATCTGATGATTTTTTTGAAATTCCTAAGTTTCTGTTATTACATCTCCCTTTTCATTTCTGATTTAGTTCATTTAGATACTGCCTCTGGACCCTTTAATTAGTTCTACTAGTGTTTTATCCATTATGTTGATTCTCTCAAAGAATCAGCTTTTGGTTTTGTTAATTCTTTGTTTTGCTTTCTTTGTTTCTATTTGGCTGATTTCAGTCCTGAGTTTGACTATTTCTTGCAGTCTACTGTTCTTGGGTGTGTTTACTTCTTTTTGTTCTAGAGCTATTATTAGTATAAGATCTCTCCAGTTTCTTTACTAGGACACTTAGTGGTATGAAGTTTCCTCTTTATATTACTTTCATTGTATCCCATAAGTTTTGGGATGGGGTGTCAATATTTTCATTACATTCCAGGAACTCTTTAATTTCTTTCTTCCTTAACCAAGTTATCATTGAGTAAAGAGTTGTTCAGTTTCCATGTGTATGTTGGCTTTCTGTTGTTTTTGGTGTTATTGAAGACCAGTCTTAAGCCACAGTGATCTGATAAATAGGATGAATGGGATTTTTTTCAATTATCTTGTATTGGTTGAGGGTTGTTTTGTGACCAACTGCATGGTCAATTTTGGAGTAGGTACCATGTGGTCCTGAGAAGAAATTGTATTATTTTGTTTTAAGGTGCAATGTTCTATAGAGACTTGTCAATTTCATTTGGTATATAACCTCTATTAGTTTCTGTGTCTCTGTTTAGTTATTGTTTCAATGACCTGTCTATTGGTGAGATTAGGGTTGATTTTTCTTTTATATTGATTATATATCCATGTATGTATCGATACATAATGATCAAAATTTCCACAATTTGGTGCATCATTCTAGTTCTAATTTTGTAAACTATTTTTACTTTTATACTAGGATAAACAGAGGAAGCAATTTATTTCTTTATTTAAAGAGGAATTTACTGGGGGAGAGCATAGATGATTCAGATTTAGGGAGACCTGTGACTCTTGTGGAAGGCATAGATTCAGTTCACAAAATTTTCATGACAGCTAACACCTAATTTCAACTTCTTTATCAGGGGATCTGATGGCTTCATTTAGTCTCCATGGGTACAAGGCATGTATGTAGTGCACATATATACATGCAGATGTAGAATTCATATGTATAAAATAATAAATAAGTAACCCTATTCAAAAATAATTTGTGGCTGAAGATACTTTCTGTATATATATATATATATATATATATATATATATATATATATATATATAATCACTCAGGAGTCTGAAAACAATGTATGTGTGTTGTTACCATAAAGTTTCAAGTGTACCCTTTAGACCTTGTCATTTTAACCTGTGGTTTGATATTGTGACTTTAAACATATAATAACTGATTTTTTTCTTTATTGATACTAAATTGTTATTGTGCAATGTCCTCTTAATATCTGGGAAACTCTTTATCTTATTGTGAAAATAATTTTAATAGCTTGTATGGATTTCTGTATATGCCTGGGTTAACATGAGTGTGGTGCCTATGTCTAAAGTAATAGTAATAAAATTGCATTATGTATGAGTTTGAAGGACACAAAAATAAATAAATCTGTGATTAGCAATAAACTTTATTTAGCACAGTTTTGTAAAAAATGAATTTATCGATGTTAATTTATAATTTGGGAAAAATAGAAGAAGCATTCATTTTTTAGCCTCTTCTCTGAGGTACTAGTTATTTAGTCATAGACTATAAAAATTATCAAGTATGTCTGACCAAGTGACATAACCAAATGGACAATGTGTATTAAAAAGTAAAAATATTGGCTAATAAGCAAAAACCTATGGTTTAAATAATATGCTGTTTGGAGAAACATGACTTTTTTCAAACCTTAACTGTGTAGATTCTGACTTTGAGAAGCCTTGGAACTGCGTGGTTATTTTTGACTGTTTTATACACATACTTGTTTCTCAATCTGGCAATAAATGAAGAAGTGTTATGACATTCTTCTCAACAACACTCCAATTTTTAGCACCCCGTGATAGCCCTAGTGCAAGCTTTACTGGGCAATTCCTTTATGCAGAAAACATTCATACCTCATGTTCAAGAATAATTATTATTTCAATTAACAAACAAGAAACAGGTGATATTTTATAATCCATGTATAGGAACAACTTCTGTGTCTAAAGAACACCAATGAAAATATTTAGAAAGTGGGTGTGCTATTTAATAAATTCAGGTGAGCAAAATAAAGTAAAAAAAAAAAAAAAACATTTAGCAAAATTCACTTATAGAAAATCAAAAGTAGTTTTCTAAAGCATATTCATCTTATGTAATTTTATATTAACATAAACATAGAAAGCTATTATTTCCATAACATTTTCTAACAAGGTATCAGTATAGCTGGGCAGTGGTGTTGCACACCTTTAATCCCAACACTTGGGAGGCAGAGGCAGGCAGATTTCTGAGTTTGAAGCCAGCCTGATCTACAGAGTGAGTTCTAGGACTGCCAGGGCTATACAGGGAAACACTGTCCTGAAATACAAAAACAAACAAACAAAGTATCAGTATTTGATCTGAATTTATATAAACACATTTATTATTTAATAGTAAACTGCATCACATTATGAGATACCTAGGTTGCAAATATATTTACTGATTTATATAAAAAAATGTGATTTGTGATTTTTATTTAAATACTTGTGACTTAGAATTTTTAAATAAAGAACTCATTTTGAAAATTAACATTAAATTTTTATACATGTACATTTTAAAAAGATATTGATGGTATTTATTTTCTGTGCTATTAAAAATACAGTCTGAATTTTGACAAAATCTCTCATGGAACCAATGCCTAATAATAATTTTATTTTTAATCCACAAAAAAAATAAAGAATAGGCCCCGACAGGCAGGGCTTAAGCAACAGGGTTCTTGAGAGAAGGGAGCTACAGTGACAAATGTTGGATCAGAAGTTGCAAAGGGAAGACATAAGACATGAATCCTGTTTAAGCCTCATTTATTCAGGGAAAATGAGTGTGTGTGTGCGGGGGGGGGGGGAGGGGGGCTTTTAGAGCTCAAAACCACAAACAAAATTTGCTCAGGTACACACAGGCCAAACTGGTGGTGCTAGGTAACACAATAATGTCAAAGGAATGTCCCTATTGTAAAAAGGTCCAGAAAGGAATGTCCTTATTCTGAAGAGAAAGGAATGCCCTCATTGTAAAATGTCAGGAGTCAATTACAGAACAGAAGCAAAAGAGTAGAAGAAGCAAAATACTGTTAGATAATGGCACAGGGACAAGATTGAAAGGATTCCAGGGGCTTCTGGGCCCCAACAAGAACATAGCAAATTTATTAGATGTTAAGTATATTCTAGAAAATAACTAAATGATATTTTAGTTATTTAGGGATATTGCTATTTATATCTCTAAAAACATTTTATTTATTGTCATACCAAACTAAGCAAATATTGAGTGTAAGTTTTTCCATTTGTTTGTAACATTCTTTTATAACTACATATAAGAATATAATACAAATATGTTCTTTCATATCTTTAGAATATCCATTAGTGATACACAAACTAATAGCTAGTGTTCTTAGCAATAGTCTCTGTGCAAAGGCCAATAGAAGCATGTGTAATCTACTTATAGCAGTAGGATATATGTTTCAATATAATCAAGATAAGTAATGTCTAAAATCACTAATTCTAAAAAAATATTTTATTTGTTTATGTGTATGAGAATGTGCGAAAAAGCTGTGTCTTGGTTTCCTTTTCTGATGATGTGATGAACTTGCTTGCTTAAAGAAACTTAAGGAGGAGTTTTCTCTCTCTCTCTCTCTCTCTCTCTCTCTCTCTCTCTCTCTCTCTTCCTCTCTTTTTTCTGATTTGCCCATATTTACTTCAGGTACTTTTATTATGTATATTTCATATTGTTTCCTAAGGATATCCCTCTGAGATGCTTTAAATATTTCAGATTTAAACAAGAGTCTCTATTCAATTCTTAAACAGTCAAATGTACATTTTAATTTAAATATACTCCCAGTGTCTTTATAAAATATTTAGAAACCAGTTTCCAGTACTGATGTTAGTACACTCATATTTGCATTCTGACTTCTGCAGACATGCATGTATATACATACAGAGACACATACCAACACACAAAGAAAGAGATTAAAATGAATCTTTTAAAAAGAAATTAAGGAAAAATTAAAAGTAATTCAATAATCTCATTTACAATGCCAATTAAATTCTCACTATTCTTCAAAATTATTCTTCATTTAAACTGATGAAGAATAACAATCATGAAGTGTTGGCATAGATCTTGTTTTGAAAATCTATATCATAATTAAATAACTAATGGGAAAATAGTAAATGTTCTTTGTTGAAATTAAAATCTGTACATGAATGGAGATATGCCATAATACCTTGCTACAAATATTAAGGAAAAGATTTCAACAAAGGTGTAAAAATTATTATTATTTAAATATGAATAATAGTTATATGGCAAATGTCTAAAAAGTACTAAATAAAAACAATTAAATCTATTAGAAGTTCAGTACACCCAACCAATGGAGAGAAGCTGCTGACCCCAGTGGTTGAATAAAGGAAAACATGGAAGAAGCTGAGGAAGAGGGTGACCCTGTAATAGTCTCAGTTAATCTGGACCCCCATGATCTCTCAGAGACTGGACCACCAACCAGGTAGTATACGCACACTGATATGAGGCCCCCCAACACATTTATAGCAGATGACAGCCAGTCTAGACTCAGTCAGAGAAGATTCACCTAACCCTCAAGAGACAGCAGGCCCACGGAGTTTAGAGGTCTGGAGGGGTGGGAGAGGAGAGGGGTGGGATAGGAGAGATATGGGGACATCCTTACATCCTTCTGGACAGGGGTGCAGGGAGGAGGTGAGGAGGTATGGGATGGGAAACAGAGTATAGACCAAGAGGGAAATAAAATCTGGAGCACAAAAATAAATAAATAAATAAATAGATAAATAGATAAATAGATAAATAGATAGATAGATAGATAGATAGATAGATAGATAGATAGATAGATAGATAGATACATACATACATACATACATACATACGTACATACATACATACATACACACATTTCAGAAAAGTCATTAATAAAACAAGGAAGAGTTTTCTTGCCTCAAGGTTCTAAGGGACAGCCTATCATTGAAGGAAGGTAAAATTGGCAGGAACTTGAAACAATTGGTCCTAACATACCTACAACAGGAGCTGAAAGAAGTTAATGAGTGTTCACTCACTGTCCTCAGCTCACTGTCTCCACTCTTATATGAGTCAGAATTCCAGCCCAGTGAATGGCACCACCCACAGTGAGTATTTCTTCAACTCTCAACTCATCATGATAATCACTTAGAGACAATCTCAGAGACCATTCCTCAAATGATTCTATATTCTTTTGTCATGTTGATAATTAATACTAGCCATCATAATAACATAGGAATCATAAGATTACTTTCAGCAAACTGGATTTCACATACCTTTAGAAACATTTGTATATACCTGGTTTCTACTAGAAACTTCCCTACTCCTTGAAATTCTAGGAACTGGATCATCAACTTGCTGTCTGCATACACTGTGTATTAATGTGGCCATGAGGAACATGAAGGCCTAGCTCTTCAGGTTAAGCCTTATTAAAGTTAAGTCTGTTTATGAGTAATCATTTGTTATCCATGTAAAAGAAAATGGAAGTATCTGGAGCTCGGAATAAAAACATTTTAGCAGAAGAACTCAGAGGGAACTATCATCTCTCTGCAAGAGATATTTTGACTACAGCTACTACAAAGCAGAATCCTGCTTTAGAAGGACATGATTAGTTTTATCAACTTATGAACTTTATCAAAGTTGGTCAGTAGGTGATCTCAGAGATGAATATGCAGAAGAGATAGTGTTAGAAAAATGGAGGTGACAGAGGCAGCAGCGGCCATTATTTTGAAACAAAATTTTATAGGAAAAATAAGAGATAGGTATTCATTACTAAGTACAAATAGAAATTCAACTTCTGATTTATTAGAAAAAAGTAACAGGGTATTAATATCAATTACTGTTTAAATGGCTTGGTCAATTTCCATTATGTTAAAGCTTTCAAAATTACTTTTAAGCCTAAAGAATTATAAGAAACAAGTACAATAGTAATTTAATGGGGAAATATGAACTATTAAGAAGAGAATACATAATATACAAAATATTTTAATTTAATATAAAGCTATACATTTTTATTAACTGTAAATCATAAAACATCAATGTCTAACAACAAATGAGAGAAGCTAATGTAAAACTCCAAATTATGCCAAAAGAAACACAAAGGCAAATATTAACCTTAAATACACAAGAAAGAAAAATAACAAACATGAAACAAAGAATTGCACTAAAACTAAAGGAACTTACTGACAGATTGTGTGAAATGAAGAGCTGTACTAACTCAGAAAAGCACAACAGAGCTGGTTGCATTAAAAGAAGAAAAAAATCTACACTTTAGTTCCAACTTCATTTCTAACACAAGAGCATATTAAATCAAACAGAATAAAACACATGAAATCTAGTGGTTGTAGTTGTTGAAGAACCCGGTTGATAAAGTTAAATTAATAAAATGTATGAAGAAGCTGTTATCTTTTTCTCTAAAAGTACAATTTGATATTAAGTTCTTTTCCTTAGATAATTTCATTTTTATAGTCAAGTGTTTCATATTTAAACATCATAGTCCTCTTTCTGCAAGCTCTACCGGATACAGAGAATACATATCAGAAAATCTTATTCTGAGTCAACATAACTTTGATATTAAAATCTTATAGAATGTCACTTGCTATAAAATATCAACTCTGCTATCTTATTTGAAAAGAAGGTACAAAATTTCTAAGCAAATTATCAGCAAAAATCTAGTGATATATTAAACTAATGTGCTTAAAATATAAGTCAGGGAAAGATTTAACATATCAAAATAAATTGATTTGATCACCATATTCCAGAATATATATATATATATATGGAAAAAGCTTACCAAAAGTAAAAATGGGGGAAAAACATAAATTGGATAGCTATTACTGTAGTTAAGACATCACCTAAATAGGCAAGCATCCATGTGCCGCCTGCACATAGCTAGCCCCCTGTGGTTAGGGTGAGAGTACCATTATATGATTTCTGACTCAATGCCTGTGAGTGAAGCATTTACCAGCTGGAATATGATCCTCCAGTTGTCCTGACTTCACACAAGCAAACAGAAGTTTGCTGTAAGATGGAAAAAAAAATCACAGCATGGAAAAAGGCCCTGCTGTGCTACAGTGAACTTTTATATTATATCTGTTAGCTGCTCAGAAAACATTTTCTCATTTTAGTATAACACAATGGAAAACCAAAATTTTTCAGTCACTGGGTTTAATATGGTACATTTTTTTCAATGAAATCTTACTTGTTTAAAATTTGAAACCTTAACTAGCTACCATATAAAACAGAATGATAGCAGTATCAAAATAAACACTCAAAGAAGAAAAATAGCACAAACTATTAGCATAAAACCATTTATACAAAACACATGTGATCAGTCACTACATAGTGACTCTAAGTTCATGCAAAAATGATCTGTGTTCCCTGTACACTCAGGTACACTTGCAATGTGAATTCAGGTAAAACCCTATCTACAAGATATGCTGAAATTAGCTGTATAGTTACAATAGTATGTGAAATTCACACTGGTAATTAGTCTTAATGACCATTGGAAATGAAATTTAGAAAGTGTAGAGTGAGTTTTCTTACAAAATCTTTTTAAGAAAAAAAAAAAAATAAATGAAGAATGGAGTGGTATGAAATGATGGCTCCAAGCATTAGTGTATAAAACAAGGAACAATCTAAGGAATAAGTAATTTAGAAGGACCCCAAACAGATTCTAATATGTTGGTGAGATTATACTCAAATTATGCCCAATTATAGGGAAAAAAAAAAACCTTGCATGTGAATTTAAAGCACTATAAGTACCTGTTAGTAATATAAACTGTAAAGATTAATTAAACATTAGTATTGTTCCAGACATATTATTAATGTATCTCCTAAATAAAATTATTCCAAAATCCAATAAGATATACCTTATGGTCCATGTTTTATTGAAAAGAATATAATTTGAAGGTTTAGCTCAGAGATACTATGTTCACAGGTAAAGATTAAAAACTCCAGGGTTAAAGTTCAGATTGGTCTTATTTTAGTGCTTTCACTTATAAAAGCCACAGTAAACTATGATCTATGATGCATAAAACAATATATTCATGAATGTACACTTTATCAACGCAGATTTCTGATTTTTAAAAATTATCTTTAATCATTTTTTATAGTCTAGTGGTTATCCTCCTCCTGTTCCTCATCCCATTCCTCCTCCTCCTCTGTCTCCAGAGAATGTCCATGTTCCCCTATACACCCCAAATTCAGAGGCCTCCCCACTTCCTGGGGTGATTTAAAGAAAGAAAAAAAAACTCTGCTACATATTATCAGATGTCTTTTTTTGTTGTTGTTGGCTCATAGACACTCTCATTTCTTTCAAATCTGAAATTCTTCTGGCTTAACCTGCTAGGATTATAGAGCTGCGATATTACACCAAACTTACTGTAACCAACTTTTATTCTTTATTTATTGACATTAATAAGAAAATAATTTACCCAAAATATGGGATATGCATGCAGTGAAGAAAATTTTGTTTCAGTATTTAAGGCTGTGGAAAAATACAATTTTAAAAACATTAAATACAATAAAGTTAACATAATATAATGTGGATTTTTTTTCAAATATTGTAAAGGATGATGGTCAGAAATTGTAGACCTACAAACAGAAAGAGCATTGCAAATTTGTATTAAAAAACTGTTTCATTACTCCTTGGTGTGTTGGTCAGTGAGAATATTTTCTTGTATATGTAAGGTTGTGGTAATGTCCCCAGAATAGTAGAGAGTTCTGCTCAATTAAATTAAAAAAAAAAAAAAAAAAACAACTGCTCAGTAGGTAACGTACAATAAACATTAAAATATTTAATCAGCATTTAGTTTATCTTTTATTTTCAATAAACGAATGCATGCAGGAGTAGATAAAAATAACAACAATAACAACAACAACAATATAGAATGCAATTGCAGACCAAAATAAGCATAATCATTATTGGAGAATACCAAACCACTGTGAATGACTTGGAATTTTCTCATCTAATGACATTCATAAAATAGTAAGGGATTTTCAGATGTCATTTATGAGTGCTATCAGGAAATGCTATGAATACTCGAAGAAAAACTAGCCACAGATGATCACATATAAAGTATATATACTACTCCTACATATATAAGAAGAGAATAATGTAAGCATATAAATTTAAATTTTTCCCCATCATGCTGAATAAGAAGTTAAGAGGTCATCTTTTCACATATAATACAAAGGTAAACATTTTAGATCATAATGAAGGTCTTTTTGTTTTAATAAGTTTTCTTAAATTTACAGGGAATTATGTGTTAATTCTCTTTCAAATGACTTGTTCTCATCATAAAGCTAACAATCTGGACTCTCAAAGAAGCTCATTGATTCATTAACACATACCATCCCTTAATTTTGAGAAGACCAGTGCCAAATATCACATGTAACAGTTACTTGTCTGGTTGATGTTGTGACAAAAATCATTGAAGAAATCAGTTAAGTAAGCAAAAGCTCATTTGGGTCATGGTTTGAGAATATTGTTAATTATGATGGTAGGAAATTGAGGTTTCCGGCCCACTGAAACCATTATCAAGAAGCCAAGGTATCTTACTTTGGGTTTTATTGCTGTGAAGATACACTATGACCAAGGGAACTCTTATAAAGAAAAACATTTAATTGGGGCTGGCTTGCACTCATGGTGGGAAACATGGCAGAGTGCAGGTAGGTCTTGTTCTGGAGGAGGCAAAAGTTCTATATCTTGACCAATAAGACCAAGAAAAATGAGACGGTTTGCCACACTGAAAATATCCTGAGTATATATGAGACCTCAGTGTCTGCACCTACAATGACACATTTCCTCCAATAAGACCACATCAGCTCCAACAAGTCCACAATCAGTAGAAGAATTTTTATTGAGCAACATTGATGCGCTGGCTAGTGATCACATCCAAAGATATTATTTGGCAAGTATGAGGCTGGATTACAATATGATCTTGCTAGAATACAGATCTTCCCTTAGTACACACCTTTAATTGCTAACAATGAAGTTTAGGTTTGTTTGTAGAAGGAAGCAGTCATGTTTGAAATTTACCTTTAACTGGGGGACATATACCTGCCTGTATTACAAATGCTGATTATGTGCCCCTCCCCCCAAATAACTGTTTGTATGAGAGTGCCTCCACACAGCTTTTGGGAATCTGCCCCCAGTTGGTTCTGATTGGTAAATATGCCAACAGCCAATAGCTGGGCCTGTTAGACAATAGTTGGACTTTAGAATACCAGGTTTGGAACAGGTAAGAGAAGGAAGGAGAAGATCCACCATGCTAGGACACTTGGAGGAGAGAAGGGATGTCATGGCTTCCAGGCCTAGACCTACAGATAATACAGAGAAAGAAACCTTGGATCCTGCCCATACTGTAGTTTCACAGAATGGGTACATCTCGCATCTCATCCCTTCATTGGGAGGAAATGAGAGCATTGTTTACATTTACACACCTCCTAGTAATGGCACTTCCTATAATTCAAGCATTCATACAGGAGTCCATGAGGTCATAGGAATTCAAACTACCACAACAGGAGAAATAAATATTTATTCTCATCTCACTTTCTCTTTGAAGTAGGCTGGAACCCCAGCTCAAGGAATTGTAAAACTCACATTTAGGGCAAGCCTTCCCACCTGAGGTAACTTAATCTGAATAATTTATCACGAATCAAACCAGAGATTTCAATTTATGGTAACGTAAAATCCCATTAAGGTGACAATTATAAACTTGATAGTGTGTTGATACTGGGAGACTTTGGAGCATTCAGTTCTAAATGGTATATTTTCATCCTATTTATAGCTATGTATATCTTTTTACTTATAATCTATACATGACAAATGCTATTTTCTTCTAAACTCCACAGATAGGACAAAATATTTATCTCTTTTACTAGATATGTTACCAGCTAAATGTCCAATGAGGACTAATCAGTCAGACATTATTTCCACTCCAATCTGTGTTGAGCTTAAAAAATAAGGCATTTCTGCACTCTAATGAGTCTCTTGAATCCTAACCTGATTAGTTCTAGAAGCTTTCATATTTATTTCCTTTAATCCTGCCTATTAACAACACAAAATTCATTGCTCTCTGATTATAATGCACTATTTTTCTTAGTGCATTAGATCCTTAATAGCAAGATTTACTATTTAAAATCTCATTCTAATTTTCAGAACATTGATTCTTTCCTGCTTCTCTACCACAGTATATACTTATTTCCTCTTCAATTTGCTACAGTGTAATGTGTATTGTTTCTGTGAAGTTCTTGAATTGATGTTCATTAATGAGAGGATGTACATTCAGTNTATTTTTCTTAGTGCATTAGATCCTTAATAGCAAGATTTACTATTTAAAATCTCATTCTAATTTTCAGAACATTGATTCTTTCCTGCTTCTCTACCACAGTATATACTTATTTCCTCTTCAATTTGCTACAGTGTAATGTGTATTGTTTCTGTGAAGTTCTTGAATTGATGTTCATTAATGAGAGGATGTACATTCAGTAAATTTGCTAGGTAGCTGGCCAGGGGAAGAATGCCCAATAAAATAATCCTGAGACATGAGAAACATGTATTTATCTTAAGGTTTCAGAGTTTCTAGTCCAATCATGGTTGTGAGAATAAGTGGGCATAACTCACATCATGGCAAAGAGAGAGAGAGAGAGAGAGAGAGAGAGAGAGAGAGAGAGAGAGAGAGAGCAGGATTGCTATCTCAGCTTTAGTGGGTATTCTTGCTTAAGTATTGAGTATATATCAGAGTTTTAAGAACATATAAATAATACATAAAATTTTACCTGTTTCATATGTGAAACAAACCAAAAGTACATCAGGTTTATTACTTAATAATTTACATGAAGCTATAGGTCAATTATGGGTAAAAGGGAGTGACTCTTTTGGTAGTTATATGAGTTATTTTCTAGGATAAGACTTTTAATATATTGACCTGCATTAATTGACAAGGGGCTCAGAGAATGTTTACTTAACATGCAAGAGGTCTCGACTTATGTATTCCACCTTTAAGTGAGTAAATAAGAAAATTAATAATCCCAGTAGTGATGTTAGCACTATCATCACAGACACAAGCAAACATACATATGAACACATTCACACACAGACAGAAATATACACATAAGGAAATGTAAAGGTTTAATCAAATTCAATATTTGAAAAACATTTCTTCCCTTTAATTAAATATCAAAAGTTAATACCCAAAAAAGTTATTACTACAAGTTTTGATGAAAATATATAGTCAGATAACAAGACTGCTATAGAGATTCACGGATAGAAAATGCTGGATTCATTTAATTTTGGTTTGAATTTGTGTTCAAACCAGTGAATAGTTTCTGACTTTTCAAATTTAAATTATACTGACAAGTATTGAATATTTTATTCTCACTGTATAACTAAACATATTTTGTTTTGCTCTACCATTTATTTTTAAAAGTATATTTATCAGTTACAAATTTTGAAAAGTTCACATCATTTATGAAGAATCTGTCTTTATATTTACTCGCATATAGTTAAATAGATGGAAAAAGTAACTAATTATATCAAAAGAAAGAGACATGACTTGTTGAGAAAATCATGTCATATGTAAATTGAATGGTGGCACAGCATACATTTTTTAGTTATTCTGAATTATTAAAAATGATAATTGAAACTATGTTAAAGAAGTATCTACATATCTAGAAATGAGGAAATTGCCATGAATTCAGTAAAGACAACCAAAACTTGTTTTTATTAGATATTTTCTTCATTTACATTTCAAATGCTATCCCCAAAGCCCCCTATATCCTCTCCCTGTCCTGCTCCCAACCTACCCACTCCTGCTTCCTGGCCCTGGCATTCCCCTGTACTGGGGTATATGGTCTTCCCAAGACCAAGGGCCTCTCCTCCCATTGATGGTTGACTGGATCATCCTCTGCTATATGCAAGTAGAAGTAGAAACACAGCTCGGGGGGGGGGGGGGAAACTGGTTAGTTCCTATTGTTGTTCCAGAAATCCTTGCTTCTGGGAAACTAAATACAAAACAAATATAGGGAATTTTTTTTTTCTGTTGCTACTGTACTTTGCATGCATGCCCCAAAACATGTATCATTAAAGATTGTATATAAATATTAGAAAAATTGCATTTAGGAAGAAATATTGATTCAAAACCATGCTTTCCATCGACAGATGATGAATTTGGATAATGGTATGTGTACTATTGTGAATGAGACTGGGACAATAGATACACGGAAGAATTTAGATATGAAGGTGAGCAGAGGTTTGGGTGTCATTTCTGCTTCCTGACTGAGGATGAAGGCCTGAAGGGGCCCTTTCTAAGAAGCTCTGTTGCTTCTGAAGCCTGTGAGCTTTCTTGTGGGAGACTGGTCTCTAAGATATGAATCTTTAAAACTAACAACCTATTATAAATTATTGGAATTAATGTAAAAGTTATGTTCCACTTATCTCCATATATGACAGCATTTTTAATTTATAACTGTGGTCAGGTTCACAATCAGCTGATAAATGACATACCATTGTATCCACTTACCCATCTGTTAAACAGCTGATTTTATTTGGATGACTCTCTGATATCTCTAGAATATATGTTTGCTATAGAAGTAAATGTATCTATTTTATTTTTGCAAACAGAGAAATTTCTTATTTAAATATATAGGAGATGGTATATTTTTACATCAGATGTTATGTCAGATGAAACCAGGTTTTAAAGTAAACCAAACTGAAAAATTTTAATATTAACATAACACCTGTGACCCATTGCATATTCTGATATAATACTTTAATGTACATGTCTAGTCATCCTCATAGAACTTCATATATATGAGTATATCTTACTTCCTCTCTGCTTTCATTAAAATAAGTGAGTTTTACTATCTCAAAGACAAAATCTCCATTCTTCTTTGGTCATCGTTTAAACAGAAAAAAAAATACTTTACAATGTCATGCTTATGAATTTACTGTACAAAAACGCTAGTTCCTTAGTTTTCAAAATTAAAGACATTATTTACTTCTTAAAGTATAGTAAATATTGTATACAAAAGGTCTTTTAGATTCCAATATTGGAACACTTAGTTCCTGAACTGTTGCTACTATTTGGATGTGCTGTAAATCATTTGAAGGTGTCAGTCTTGCTGGAGGAAGTCTGTCACTGCGATTGGGCTTTGATAGGTAATTAGCCTTACATCAAGGTCAGTTTCCTCTCTCAGTGTTTGCTTACAGCTGAAGGTTTGAGTGTCTTGCTTCTCTAGCTACCTGTTTTCATGTCACTGCCTTCATTGTGATCTCTTCCTCAGAACAAATGAGCTCAAATAAACCTTTTCTACCTCAAGTTACCTATGCCCATACCAGTTTTACATAGCAACAGAAAATATCACATCAAAAGAAATGTCACTCTGAAAGAACAAGGTCCAGAACTCTCTGTTATAAGAAAATGTATTCAATTATTCCTCAAGTTTTTGCAACCA
Source organism: Mus minutoides (assembly GCA_902729485.2). Taxonomy (NCBI): domain Eukaryota; kingdom Metazoa; phylum Chordata; class Mammalia; order Rodentia; family Muridae; genus Mus; species Mus minutoides. The sequence continues at coordinate 21,883 of LR752834.1, read as the reverse complement.
TCGAGTAAATCAAAATTATCTAAGATCAACTGTCATTTACTTTTATCCTGCTATGAAAGCTTAATAAGTTGTGGATAACCCAACATGAAATATTTTATTATATGAAGGAAGAAAGTTCCCTCATCATAAATTTTCCTAAGACTTAGGATTGTCCATATATATATGAACATAAATGCATAAATCTCTTATATAAATCATATATATATATATATATATATATATATATATATATATATGCAATATATAAAAATTATATGAATTTATATATAAATACACGCTACAGGTGTACATGGAGGCATCAGAATATATAATTGAGTTTTACTTTGGTTATATATAGCATTCACTATCTATCTATGAAATAACATTATTCTGACCTTAATGCACACAACAAAATTTTGAAATGTCAGCCGATATTCCATGTTTATTGTATCTTTACTTCCTTACATGAAGGGAAATAAAAACAGACGGATTACTCTTTGATTTGAGAAATCATTATATTGGTTTTAAATTGCACAGACTATTTCTTGTCTGTTAATAAAGTTAAATACCTCATGTCCAATGCCTTTTTAATGTGCCCTCACTCTTCTTTCATCTTTTTTTAAGTGAAGGTATTAGTTTAATTTATAATTTATTGAATCATTTTCCAAGCAAAGTGCCTGGTATCTGAGCCAGTGTGATTCTCAGTGGGGGGCTAAATCAAAGAGTTATTACTGAGAAGATTATCATGACCAGTCAAGGCAGTTTTAGCCTCAAGTACATTTTTGCAGGTCATTGGTTCCTACCTGAAGTAATCTCTCAGAAGTTCAATTCTGGGAAGCAAAAAATACAGACACAAGTAACTCGTTTCCATTTATAACCCAGCCTTAATTGATCTCAGCAGATTTCCTAATTACAGAGGTTACTACGGGTAGGTCATTCTTTTCTTCATCTGCGCTGTCTCAGTACTCTAACCAGCACTGGGGTTGTACATGGAGACATCAGAAAAACCTGTCCTAATGGAGAGGAAGAGGAAAATCTGTTATTACTTACACCATGTGTCAGATTTTGTAAAATTTTGTAAAATTTGTGGGCAGAAAGAAGTTTATTTTAGCAATCAAATGCTATTTACTTCTTTTTGTGTATGAAATATATTCTCTTTTGGAGGGAGTGCTTTATACTACTCAGTAGAGTATATTCTACCATGAATCTTGAATACTGTTTTCACTAATCATAGACCGCTAATTAAAAATAATTTCTATTGCTACTTATTTATAGCTTCCTTTCACCAGCTATCAAGTAGATGGTAATAATCCCGAACTTGTATACTTTCTCAACTATAACTTTCTTTAATTACTTCTGAGCTAAATTTTCATGCATATTTTCATTTCTTGCTATTTTAATCATTTAAGTTTATTGTTTATATAACTCTACTACATTGTAATTTAACTATATTTAATATTCCATATTTTGACCTCTTTCAAGCAAATGAAACTTTTCAGATGATCAGGTATCATGTACTTCACTGAAGTAATGACAAGTTCAAACTTCTGCTATGTAAACATTTACATTCAACTTTAGTCATAAAATGAATTAATGTGAAAGGAGAAACTGATTTACAATTGTAATACTGTAACAATTTACAAATCTAAATACTTCCATTTAGTTCTTTATATACATATGTAATGGTTTGATTAGGATTGTCCCCTATATACTTGTATATTTGAATCATTGTCCCACAGTGGATGTATGGAATTGTTGGATTATTTGTGGCCAATTTGGAGGAACTACATCAGAATGGGAACTGTCTTTGCGTTCCTGTGCTCAATCTCCACCTAGTGTGGAAAAGACCCTCCTCCTGGCTGCCTCCTCCTCTGTTGAGTGGCATCTAGGTTTTTTCTGGCTCCTGGCTATTATAAATAAGGCTGCTATGAACAAAGTGGACAATGTGTCCTTAATAAATGTTGGAGCATTTTCTGGGTTTATGCCCAGGAGTGGTATAGCTGGGTCCTCAGGTAATACTATGTCCAATTTTCTGAGGAACCACCAAACTTATGTCCAGAGAGGTTGTACCAGCTTGCATTCCCACCAGAAATGGAGGAGTGTTCATCTTTCTCCTTTCCAGCATTAACATGAGTTTTTAATTTTTGCCATTCTGACTGGTGTGAAGTAGAATCTCAGGGATGTTTTGATTTGCATTTCGCTGAGAACTTATGATGTTGAACAATTCTTTAGATATTTCTTAGCCACTTGTTTCTGGGAGGGAGGGAAACTGGGAAAGGGGATAACATTTGAAATGTAAATAAAGAAAATACCCATTAAAAAAGAGTCAAGATAAAAAATGAATACTTATAATGTATACTTATATAAGTATCTTATATGTAAATAAAATAGATAGAAGAAGTCAAAAAAAAAAAAAAAAAGAAAAANAAAGAAAATCGCCCATTTCATACAGATATTCTATTTGTGTTGAGTATAGGCTTCTTTAGTAAGATATGATCATTTATTTTAATTTCCTCAGTTTCCGCTGTTATATCTCCATTTTAATTTCAGATTTTGTTAATTTAGATACTGTCTCAGTGCCCTCTGGTTAGTCTAGCTAAGGGATTATCTATCTTTTTTACTTTTCTCAAAAAACCAGCTCCTGGTTTGGTTGAATCTTTGTAGAGTTCTTTTTGTATCTACTTGGTTGATTTCAGCCCTGAGTTTGATTATTTCCTGCCATCTATTCTCTTGATTGTATTCACTCATTTTTGTTCTAGAGCTTTGAGGTGTGCTGTTAAACTGCTCCGGTTTCTTTTTGGAGGCACTGAGAGCTATGAGTTTTCCTCTTAGCACTGCTTTTGTTGTGTTCCATAAGTTTGAATATGTTGTACCTTCATTTTCATTAAGTTCTAAAAGTCTTCAATTTCTTTCTTTAGTTCTTTCTTGAACAAGTTATCATTGAGAAGAGAATTCTTCAGCTTCCATGTATATGTGAGCTTTCTGTTGGTTAGGTTGTTATTGAAGATAAGTTAACCCATAGTGATCTGACAGGAGGCAGGGGATTATCAATCTTCTTGAGGTCTCTTTTGTGACAGATTATATGGTCATTTTTGGAAAAGGTGCCATGAAGTGCTGATAAGGTTTATACTTATGATTTAGGATGAAATTTTCTTTAGATATCTTTTAAATCCATTTGGTCTGTAACTTCTGTTAGTTTCACTATGTCTCTGTTTAGTGATCTGTCTATTGATGAGTGTGTGCTGAATTCCCCCACAATTATTGTGTGAGGTGCAATATGTGCTTTTAGCTTTAGTAGAATTTCTTTTCTGAATTTAGGTGCTCTTTCCTTTGGAGCATAGATGTTCAGAATTGGGAGTTCTTGGTGAGTTTTTCATTTGATGAGTAAGAAGTGTACTTCCTTATCTTTTTTGATGACTTTTGATTGAAAGTTGATTTTATCCAATATTAGAATGGGTATGCCAGCTTGTTTCTTGGGACCATTTCCTTGGAAAATTGTTTGCCAACCCTTGACTCTAAAGTATTGTTTGCCTTTGACACTGAGGTGCATTTCCTGTATGCAACAAAATGCTGAGTCCTGTTTACATACCCAGTCTGTTAGTCTATGTGTTTTTATTGAGGACTTGAGTCTATTGGTATTAAGAGATGTTAAGGGATAGTAATTGCTGCTTCCTGTTATTTTTGATGTGATTTGACAGTTGAGTGGTTATCTTATTTTGGGTTTGATGAAAGATGATTATTTCTTCCCTTTTCTAGGATGTAGGTACCCTCCTTTTCTTGGCCTTTTCCTTCTATTATCCATTGTAGGGTTGGATTTGTGGAAAGATAGTGTATAGATTTGTATTTGTCATGGAATATCTTGGTTTCTCCATCTATGGTCATTGAGAGTTTCACTGGGTATAGTAGTCTGGGCTGGCATCTGTATTCTCTTAGGGTCTGTATAAGATTTATCCAGGATCTTCTAGCTTTCATAGTCTCTGTTGAGAAGTCTTGTTTAATTCTGATAGGCCTGCATTTATATGTTACTTGACCCTTTTCCCTCACTGCTTTTAATATTTTTTTATTTGTTTTGTGCATTTGGTGGTTTGGTTATTATGTGATGGGAGGAATTTCTTTTCTGGTTCAATCTATTTGGAGTTCTGTAGGTTTCTTGTATGTTCATGGGCATCTCTTTCTTTAGGTTAGGGAAGTTTTCCTCTATAATTTTGTTGAAGATATTCTCTGGCCCTTAAAGTTGGTAATCTTCACTCTCCTCTCTATCTATTTTCCTTAGGTTTAGTCTTCTCACTGTGTCCTGGATTTACTTTCACTTCCTTTGTAAGAGTCACTCCAAGATATTTTATATTGTTAGTGACTATTGTGAAGGGTGATGTTTCCCTGATCTCTTTCTCAGCCAGTTCATCCTTTGTATAGAGAAAGACCATCGATTTCTTTGAGTTAATTCTATATCAAGCTATTGCACTAAAGCTGTTTATCAGGTTTAGGAGTTCTCTGGTGGAGTTTTTGGGGTCACTTATATATACTATCATATCATCTGCAAATAGTGATAATTTGAGTTCTTCCTTTCCAATTTTTATCCCCTTGACCTCCTTTTGTTGTCAGATTGCTCTGGCTAGGACTTCAAGTACTATATTGAATAGGTAGGGAGAAAGTGGTCAGCCTTGTCTGGTCCCTGATTTTAGTGGGATTGCTTCCAGTTTCTCTCCATTTAGGTTGATGTTGGCCACTGGTTTGCTGTAGATTGCTTTTATCATGTTTAGGTAAGGGCCTTGAATTCCTGATCTTTCCAAGACCTTTATCATGAATGGGTGTTGGATTTTGTCAAATGCTTTCTCAGCATCTAAGGAGATGATCATGTGGTTTTTATCTTTGACTTTGTTTATATAGTATGTTACGTTGATGGATTTCCATATATTAAACCATCCCTGCATTCCTGGGATGAAGCCTACTTTGTCATGATGGATGATCGTTTTGATGTGTTCTTGGATTCGGTTGGCGAGAATTTTGAGTATTTTTGCGTCGATATTCATAAGGGAAATTGGTCTGAAGTTCTCTATCTTTGTTGTGTCTTTATGTGGTTTAGGTATCAGAGTAATTGTGGCTTCATAGAATGAATTGGGTAGTGTGCCTTCAGATTCTATTTTGTTGAATACTTTGAGAAGAACTGGAACTAGGTCTTCTTTGAACCAGACTATCTTGAGTGCACTAAACCCATCTGGTCCTGGGCTTTTTTTGGTTGGGAGACTATTAATGACTGCTTCTATTTCTTTAGGAGATATAGGGCTGTTTAGGTCATTAATCTGATCCTGGTTTAACTTTGGAACTTGGTATCTGTCTAAAAAGTTATCCATTTCATCCAGATTTTCCAGTTTTTTTGAATATAACTTTTGTAGAAGGATCTGATGGTGTTTTGGAAGACATCAGAGGAAGCCTTGTGGCAACCACTAAAATTTGAGTCTAATAAGAAGATAACCTTTCCAATAGATAGATTTATGTAAAGTATACTATAATTGGAATCAAAGTCATCTTACATAAAGGAAATGTGACTAATAACAATTTATTTAAAAGTCTGAAATTTGGAACGACAGGTTAAAAGTATGATGGAGAAATGTGTAAGAAATTTGTATGTGCCTGGATTTTAAAACTGGATATTAAAAGTGGATTATCATGTAGACAATCTAATGTATTTTAAAGAATTCTTGCTAGATAACACTAATTACAGAGGGGGCAGAATACTGAATTAGTAAAACAAGCTCCCATTCTATGAACTGATATTAATCCTATTCTATAGTCAGTCTAGTGTGTGTCAAAATTTGTGGAATATGAAGCGGGGTGAAAGGTTGAAATTATACAACTCTATGGACTCTACACAATTTTCACCTTAAGACTGTGCCCAATATGCTAAGAATATAACTGAATCTAGTCTCTAACATAACATAACATTACAATTATTACATTTGGATATTAGCAAATGATCTAATGCTACTTGAATCACTTTCATTACATAGATTACAACAATAGGTCTTCAATACAGGAATCACTTATTCAGAAGGTATTTCATGCTCTCCTGTGTTTATCAGAAGCATACGATATGAGTAATAAATTTCTTATGCACCTTCACATTATTGGATAAAATATTGCTAAGGAATGCTAGCAACCATATCACAGAAAACAGTAAAAGTGACAATTAACCATCAAGGCAATGACTATCTAACAGTGTTTCATTCTCAACTTTCATACTCAAATAATTAAACTCATAACATAATGGAATACATTGCTGAAGATATCTTTCAGGTTTTGAGTTTTATTCCATGGAATGTAAAAGGTACAGTATAATAAACTTATTTCTGTGTTTCTGATCACACCTCTACTTTAAAGTGCTAAACATTCACAAAATAATTGCTTCTCTCAAGAGATTAATAATATGCTAGGCATGGTGGTGCACACCTTTAATCCCAGCACTCGGGAGGCACAGGCAGGCATATTTCTGAGTTCAAAGCCAGCCTGGTCTACAAAGTGAGTTCCAGGAGAGTCAGGGCTATACAGGGAAACCCTGTGTCAAAAAACAAAACAAAACAACAGCAGAAATAACAACAACAACAACAACAACAAAAATAAAACAAACTACAAAAACCCCCCAAAAACAAACCAAACAAACAAAAAAACAAAAAGAGAGATTAATAATAATCCAATTGAACTGGAAGTTAACATATCATTTTCTTATTTTTAATTTCTTATGTCTCTGAATTAGTACTGCAAGACTCACCTACTGCATCATCATTTTGATAATCAATAGAGACAAAATTACTGCTGTTGAATGTAATTGAAAAGGAATGAAATAAAAGAACAAGAAATCTTATTCTTCTGGACATGACATTGTCTATTTATGATGAAGTCTTAAACCCAACTTGGATATATTTTGAATAATTTATTTATACTTCAGCTTATGGTTATTTTTTCTGCATGAACATATGTACACCCCATGTATAGAGGATCCCAAAGGTTAGAGGATGATGTTTGGTACTTGAGTTACAAACATTTGTAAACTATCATATGGGTGCTGAGAATCGAACCTGGGCACCCTGAAAGAGCTGCCAAAATTCTTACTCCCTCAGCCTCCTCTTCAGTGCCTTTACTGCATGTTCATGCAATTCCATCTATAAGCAAATTCAATAAGGAAACACAAAACAATAATCTGATAAAACTATTTTCTTTACAAGGAAAAATGAGGTTTACTCTTTTCCATACATATGCATAGAGAGAAGGCATTTTAGGACACAGTGTCAAAGCAGTTACAACACAGAAAGAATGGCTTCATCATCTGGAACAACAAAAAACCTAGACTAGCAAAAACTCTTCTCAACAATAAAAGAACATCTGGTGGAATCACCATGCCTGACCTCAAGCTGTACTACAGAGCAAATCGTTATAAAAACTGCATGGTACTGGTACAACAACAGACAGGTAGATCAATGGAGTAGGATCGAAGACCCAGAAATGAATCCACACACCTATGGTCACCTGATCTTTGATGAGGGACCTAAAACTATCCAGTGGAGAAAGGACAGCATTTTCAACAAATGGTGCTGGCACAACTGGCAGTTATCATGAAGAAGACTGGGAATTTATCCATTCTTATCTCCTTGTATGAAGGTCAAGTCTAAGTGGTTGAAGGATCTCCACATAAACCAGAGACACTGAAACTTATAGAGGAGAAAGTGGGGAAAGCCTCGAAGATATGGGCACTGGGGAAAAATTCCTGAATAGAAGAGCGATGGCTTGTGCTGTAAGATCAAGAATTGACAAATGGGACCTCATAAAGTTGCGAAGCTTCTGTAAGCAAAAGATACTGTCAACAAGACAAAAGGGCCACCAACAGATTGGGAAAGGATCTATACCAATCTTAAATCTGATAGGGGACTGATATCCAATATATATATAAAGAACTCGAGAAGGTAGACACCAGAAAATCAAATATCCCCATTAAAAAGTGGGGCACAGAGTTAAAAAAAGAATTCTCAACTAAGGAATACCAAATGGCTGAGAAGCACCTGAAATCCTTAATCATCAGTGAAATGCAAATCAAAACAACCCTGAGATTCCTCCTCACACTTAGTAAGAATGGCTAAGATCAAAAAATCAGGTGACAGCAGATGCTGGCGTGGATGTGGAGAAAGGGGAACACTCCTCCACTGTAGGTGGGACTGCAAGCTTGTTCAACCACTCTGGAAATCAGTCTGGCGGTTCCTCAGAAAATTGGACATAGTATTACTGAAAGATCCAACAATACCACTACTTGGCATATATCCGGAAGAGGTTCCATCTGGTAATAAGGACACATGTTCCACTATGTTCATAGCAGCCTTATTCATAATAACCAGAAGCTGGAAAGAACCCAGATGTCCCTCAACAGAGGAATGGATACAAAAAATTTGGTACATTTACACAATGGAGTACTACTCAGCTATTAGAAACAATGAATATATGAAATTCCTAGGCAAATGGATGGATCTGGAGGGTGTCATCCTGAGTGAGGTAACCCAATCACAAAAGAACTCACATAACATGTACTCACTGATATGTGGATATTAGCCCAGAAGCCTAGACTACCCAAGATACAATTTACTAAACACATGAAACTCAAGAAGAATGAGTTCAAAATGTGGTCTCTTCGCCCCTTCCTAGAATTAAGAACAAAGCACACATTGAAGGAGTTACAGAGATCATGTGTGAAGCTGAATCAAAAAGATGGACCAACCAGTGAAGGCGGCTGCCAGGGATCCTTCCCATAATCAGCTACCAAAAATAAACACTATTGCATATCCCAGCAAGATAATGCTGAAAGGGCCCTGATATAGCTGTCTCGTGGGAGGGGAGGCTATACCAGTGCCTGGCAAACACCGAAGTGGATGCTCACAGTCAGCTATTAGTTGGAACACAGGACTCCCAAGGAAGGAGCTAGAGAAAGTACCCAAGGAGCTGAAGGGGTCTTCGACCCTATAGGTGGAAGAATAACATGAACTAACTAGTTCCCCCTGCGCTCATGTCTCTAGCTGCATATTTGGAAGAAGATGGCCTAGTTGGCCATCATTGGGAGGAGAGGCCCCTTTGTCATACAGACTTTATATGCCCCAGTACAGGGGAACACCAGGGCCATTATGTGGGAGTGGGTGGGTAGGGGAGCAGGGTGGGGATGGGGGAGGGTATGGGGAAATTTCTGGATAACACTTGAAATGTAAATGAAGAAAATATCTAATAAAGAGAAAAAAAATTTAAAATAAAAAAGAAGTGATATAAAAGAAAGAAAGAAAGAAAGAAAGAAAGAAAGAAAGAAAGAAAGAAAGAAAGAAAGAAAGAAAGAAAGAAAGAAAGAAATCCAGATTGGCATAGTTTGATCTTGTATATCTAGCATCTGGAATTTTGAGAAAAAAATATTATTTGAGTTATCAGTCTATAATACTTTTAGACAGCTTTTCCTGTTTAATACACTAGAAACAAGTTGAATAATTTCTTAAATAGAACAAGAATAAATCCTTAATAATTATGTTAGTTATGGATTCTCAAACAAAGTATTGACTAAGTACAGAAGGAAATGAAACAGATGATAAATAAGGTGAACCTGTTGTCAACAGTCTTTGATTGTCATTGTAAAGCAAATATTAATACAACAGAAATAAGATAACTATATGTTTTGCTTCTAGCTCTGTGGTACATTATTCACCTGCTCTTTATAAATTATAAATTGCAGGTAATATTGATTATAATATTTGCTTCAATTATAACTAGGTGTGATCTGATTTATAGAGAGTATAATTTGTATCCAATATCCAACAGGGTGATAAATGACCCTGGTGATCATTTGAGCATAGGTTATATTAGGTCATATTATATTCTTATTCTAATGAAGTGTTTATAATCTCTTTTCATTTCACTATTAACATTAAACATGTAGATGGATGAATATCGATGGTTGTATCTATATTAAATACCCTATAATTCATGATATGACATGAAATTCTTACCCTCAAAACCAACTCTACTGGTTGCTTTATGATATACTCATTGGTTGGACACTTGGTTAAGTCTAGAAGATTTATTGTTGATCTGACATCCTCATTCCTGCATATTAATAACTAAATTCATGCTTTGATTAAACCCTATAAATAGAATAATAACTCCAACTCTTTCCAGTGCATAATCAGGTCTTTCAGTGATATCATGAAGGCTTATTTTCCCACATAAAGCATACTTCTTAAAGTTATCTAATGTTTTAACAACACAAGAATATTTTTAGTTACAGTAATTTGACTGAATATAAGCAGATAACATAAAAAAATAGATACCAGGTGAGAAAGATATTCAAACATGAAATCAATGTTAATATTATTATTCAACTGAAGCATGCTATTTAATTAGTAAGAAATTTTTTATTTAAAGCTTTCAGCTTCTTTTCTAAATATGATATAAGAAAACAACTTGCCATGTTTAGTAAATATATTCTGAGAGACAAATAAACCAACAAAATACTTTGAGTAAATTGTACAAGAAGAGAGTTGTTTCTGGGGAATATATTAGATTGTTCTTATTTTCCTTGATTTTTTTTTCAAGTATGCATGTGTTAGGTCTCACCTTCTCAACCATAACTTGGAGTGAACATGTCCTCATTTATCATTCAATATGAATAATCCATAAACATTTTGAATAATCTTCTGGGATGGAAAAAATATGCTTATGTTTCTATTGTAAAAAATCTAGGGTAAGTCTCACTGGAGTTGCTATATGATATTGAAGGAATTTGGTTCCTCTTGGGTTTCTTAGTTTTATTAATAAAAGAATTTAAGAACAGATTCAAATGAAAAGTCACTGATAATTTTGTTAAGAGTTTAAAAGAAAACCCCAGGGCAAGAGAGCTGAAAATCTAAGCAGTTGCATAGAGAAGGATAGAAATGAGAGAGAAAAGGCTCTGTTGGTTGAGTTAATCTCTCTTGAAAATCAGCCATATACTGGTAATGCAGTCACATAATGGTAAAAGAGAGCATTAAACAAAGACCGAAAAAGCCCAATTTGCAGAGAAAGCATACTTAGGCTCTTCCAAGCATAAGGAAGAGAAAGAAGAGACTAGGGAGAAAGGCTGCGGGTTGGGGGGGGGGGGCAGTGCTACATCCTTCGGAGTAGACTCAGAAGATTGAACAACCATCAGAACCCCTTGTCCACTTTATAGGAACTAGAGTTGGAACAGAAATTTTTGGAAAAAAAATAAATCATTTCATTGAAATTTTAATTATTCCTTGTGATTCTTTAGTACAATTGAGGGTGAATGATTATTTCTAGGTGATTATTTCTTGGTCAGATATATGAGCTACCCAATTTATTATCTCATAAGGAGGATAAATACTTTTGACTAGGAATAGCAGTTTTTCTTTAATAGGCCTAAACATTTGAATATTTATCAAAATGGGGAGGTCCCCCATGGATAAAAATATCCTGTCTTAATAAAAAATATTATAATCTGCTGTAAACAATGAAATTAAAATAAGGTTTGAAGAAGTAGATATAAAGCAGCTAAAATCTTCACCCTGAGTCAGTATTATATGTTGGCCTATTTGTGGCTAGAAATGAATGCCAGCAATCTTACAATTTTGCAAACTGGATTAGTGAGCCACTCTAAATGTAAATAGTGTTGATAAAGTGAAGTAACAATGGCATAAACATATGTAGTATTGTCTGATTGTGGGTCTCCTTAGCTCTAGGTAGAGGTAAGGTAGCTCTTTAACAATATGGGAGAAGGAAATAAATTAAAGAAAGAGTTAATAACTAACTTGCCTGGGACCGTTGATAATTAGTTAGAGAATTAGGCAGAGCAACTTGGTTTCCTGATCAACTGCTCTGGGATCTCTCTACTGGCCAATTCAGTTAAGAGCATAGTCTATTGTCTAGTAGCTATGACATCCCATATGGTACCTCTTACTTACTCTGTGACCTTGGGAAAAATATTCAATTACTCTATGCTTCAAGGTTTTCCAAAGATAAATAAATGAATGAGGTTGATTACATTCTTTCCTTTAATAAAATTAACCAGATTCTTTACTAAATGCTTTCTGTAAAATCTTCCTACATATCACTGACATCCTGTTAGAGTTCAAATAAATTTTAAGGTTGAGAATTTTTCTAGGTATTCCTCACACACACTTTTTTTTTTTTAATTTAATCATAAAGAAATGCCCATAGTACCTACACAGAATTAATATTTTAGGAGGTAGAAATGTTAAAGTACATATTGATATTACCAAAATTATCAATGGTATAGATTATCTCAATAGTACTATTTGCAATTGTCTACTCTGATTTGTAGAGAGAGTACTCTACCCTATGTAATGGGTTCCCTGTCCCTGTCCCTGTTCCTGCCCCTCTCCCTCTTCCTCTCCCTCTGTTTTTAAAATAGAGAAAAGTAGCTTTACATCTACAACCTTAGTAGAATCCTGATCAAGGCTATCATAACTCTGGCCCTGCTAAATAGGTAGATCCAAAATGATCTACTAGATGGTCTGAAATAGGGCTATGTGAAAGAACCATCATCATCATGAAACTCTCTAATTTCAGTTTGAAAGATATTTACACGAAGTAATTGATGGCTGGATTGGATTTTCAGTCTCAATTCTCATGTGCAACTTCTATAAATAAAGTTAGGAAACGATATTCTGGACCCGATAAACAAGGCTGTGTTCCATTTTTGGCTAAAGACAATAATGAAAATATTTACATTTTGGGGTATATGCACTAAACTGCCTTGCCAGTTTATAATGCCTGTCCCCACCATATGCGTTAGGGTTCTACACAATGGGCCCTTTTGTCGTTGTCCATTTCTATTTAATGTTGTTATTCCAGTTATCCCTAAAATAAACCCTATTTTCTATACTCTATTCGATGTGACATGCCAGTGCTCTTTATACAGAGATCACAAAGACTAAGGGAAACAAGGGCCATTCAAAATAAGATTCCACCAATAGTATTAACTGTAAACTTTTCATCAGTATTAATAAATTAATAGCTTCAAAAGATTAATTAGTTTACATCACAATTTTATATATTTTTGTTAGAATCCTTAGAAGTATTGTTAACTAAGAATTAACATATAAATAACATATAATTAATTAAAACAATAACAACAACAAAAAAAATCCAGAGCTTAATCATGGTTAACGCTGGTTTATTCATGTTTATCTTAAAAATTGAAAATAATTATTCCTAATAATTGTGTTTTGTTATATTTTATTGAAGTCTATCTATCTATCTATCTATCTATCTATCTATCTATCTATCTATCTATCTATCGACAGTGTTTCATATTGCCTGAGTTGACCATTTACTTTCTATTTAGACAAAGTGGAACTTGAACTTCTAATATTTCTGCTTTCACCTCAGGAGAGCTTGGATTCTACTTGTACAGCATCATACCTGCTCTAGTAATGGTGATAAATGAACTGAGAGCCTCTAGGAGACTAGGCAAGCAGTGTTCTTACTAAGCTTTATCCATAACTCTGTATACTTTTCTAAATCATTCCCTAAGTACAACATGTCTAGCCTATGTCACATGACAATTTAAAGATGTATTCAAAATTAAAAGGACAGTATTGAAAGCAATTAATAAAATGTTTACAGCAATAATTTTTCTACATCATTTCAGTTTCTTATTCCTAAGACATGTCTTCAAATTCAAATGTTTCTAGCACTTCAGGAACTATTGGAAGTCTAAGGGAGAGAAGAGATCCTAAAGAGAGAAAACGACCACATATCTTCAGGTATCAGATTATTATATTTTGTTCACTGACAAAATATAATAGTATATTCAACAGGAATGAAGAATTCTGGGGTTAACATTGATCTCCAGTGAAATAACACAACAGGGTTTTACTGTTTCCCACCCAGGGATGGACTTACTCAGGAAAAAGTCTGGCAGGTCTAAAATATTAAGCTATCTTATGATCGCAGACACTTTCATTTATTCTGTTTCAAGACAGGAAATCTTTGATACCCCATTTTCTTTGGGACATGTTTAAATAAAAGAACCACAAGCAAATAATAACAACAATATATATATATACACATATATCAACAAGAGACCTAGCACCCTTCTAGCAAAATGTCATTTACTCTGTCTCTGACAGATAACTGAATTTGTTCTAGCATTTGTTCTAGCAATCTCTAGAAAAGGGCTATGAACATACTTTGATCAAATTGTAATTACATGCATTTCCCATTACCAATTTATTTGAAGTTTAAAATGCAGTTCAAATTTATAAATAATGAATTAATTCACACAGAATGGCAATTTCTATAATTATCTTTACTATTTAAATTTGGTTTCATCTTGATATGTGTAAAATATTGTCCTAAATATGTCTCTCATTTTAATAATGTATATCATGATATGTGTGTTTGCATATGTGTGTATACATTTATATACCCATATGTATATTTGCATGTACATGTATACACACACACACACACACACACACACACACACACACACATATATATATATATATATATATATATATATCCTTCATACTTTTTCATTTATGAAACACAGCCTACCTACACTGTAGCATTAAAACAAAAGTTTTATTTGCTGCATAGTATATAACGTATATTCTTCCATTTCATTGTTTATATAAATGATAAGCAGAACAATATAACTGTTCTCATTGCACTAGATAGATGAAAAGCAATACACACTACCAATTAAAGACATTCAGTAAGTGTTCACTCACTTCTACATTAATACTGAAATTGTCACATCTAAGGATAAAGAGCAGTCAATTTCTTGGCTAAATAAACAGGTATCAGCCTCTCTGACTATCAGGTATTTATTTTATTTTAGATTATATGAAACCAAAGTAGTTCTGTAATAATGAAAATAATTCATCATGTAAATGGTTTGAGATTTCGTTAAAAATCTATAAGGGCAAAAATAACAATTTTCCATCTATGTAACTCACCTAATTATTGTATGTATATACAAATTCATTATTAAACAAATGAATCATTCCTTTGTCTTTGGTCTCAGGCTCTTTTTCAGTGTGTTCTTCATCTCATCAGTGTTCTCAGTGTTTATTCCCAGATGCACACACTGTAGGAAGTAATCACACCATCTGATAATTGATGCCACTGTGAATTTATGTCTAGCAACCTCAACAGAGCCCTTGATGTTGCTTCTAGTTTTCTGCTCTCCATAGGGTTGGTTCTAAAATCCCCTCCTGTCTTCTCACAAGCCTGAATTCTACCTTTGATAATTGCAAGCCTGGCCGTATGTTGTTTGAGTTGAATAGTCAGAAATTGGAAACTCCCTCAGTTTACACATGTCTGATTAGAAAACATATGGGCCTCCAGTTATAAGGAAAAGCTGCTTCCCATATTGTCTTTAACTACACCGAATAAATCCTTCTTTTCAATGATTTTCTTATTCTGAAAAAAATCTCTCTTGCTTCCTTTGTTTTTCAATCTCTGATAATATCCAATTGTGCTATGTCTCCCACCAGAAACAAAGAATAAATTATTTTATTTCTTGAAACTGTCTTAATCAGGATTGCTATTGCTGTGAAGAAACAACATGAACACAAAGCAAGTGTTCCTAATTTTACAATAAAGGACCAATTTAAATGGTCATCTTAGTGCCTTCTTTTCCCTGTAAGTTTGTGTCAAAAGCTATGAATTCTTGTATATTGTAGCCTTTATCTTATCTTGTATCATGCATGTATCCTGTATCTCTTATCTTGGTAGTTAGTATAAACCTAATTAATGCATGGGCTTTTTTTTTTTTTTAGTTGTTTTTGTTTTGCTTTGTGTTGTTTTGTTTTGTCAATGACCTCTGAAGAACAAGGTCAAAGATAAGAGTGTTTGAATACAAAACAAGGACTCTGATTATAATTGAATGAGGGTGAATTAAAAAATGGAAAGATATTTTTATCTTATCTTAATGTTTTGGAAAGGATCTTCAATATGGAAAACAACTGATCAACCAATTAGCTAAAAGCAGACAACTCACAAGCATTAATTACCAATTATCTTTGAACATTCTAGACTTGTTCCTGCATACCAAAAATCAGAGATGAGATGCATTCAAATTAAATATGTAACTAACACATCTATTCAATAGAGGATAGCAAGCATGAGGTTATAGTTTAACTTAATAATATCTCTACTATAATGTGGATCTGAAATGCCTTCTACAGACACAAATACTGAAGCTTTGTAAATTAATTGATAATGCTATCTTAAGGTAGTAGAATATTTAGAATGTTGGTTGGTTTAGTTTGATCTAGAGATGTTTTTGGCTTATTGGCCTGAAGAATATAATGGAATACAATAAAGTTTTACAATAAAGGACCTTTATTTTCTCTCTCTCTCTCTCTCTCTCTCTCTCTCTCTCTCTCTCTCTCTCTCTCATTCTCTAACCTAGCTAATATGAAGTAATCATGGTTGCTATGCCAAAGATTTGCAAATATAATTTTTTTTCTTCTCCAGTGGTTTAAAATACTGTAGTCCACTGATCATGGTTTAGAATCTCTGCAACTACAAATCAGAACAAATATTTTCTCCTGTTGAGTGACTTTTCTTGAGCATATTTAAGCAAATTCACCCTAGATAGGGTACCAATAAAAGTATGATGAACAAAAACAGATTCCATTCTAATGTATCTTAGAGATACAATGTTTTTAATGGGGTTCTAGGCAGCAGCAGGGATGATTATGGTTGCATCACTAAAAATCATACCAGAGCTGACTGATAGGAAAAAATGTTTCTAGAATCCCATGCACAACATCCAAGCAGCTTCACCAAGATGTCCTCTCGCTCTCAGCAAGTGTTTAAGGCTTGTGGAATCTGTAGGAAAAGGCTCTTCAGTCTTGTGTATATATAAACTCAAGTTTTATGAGATTCTTGGGATTATCATGAGCCTCCTCTACCGGAAGAAAGAAATCTCTCCACTCCTTAAGTAGACTATCCCAGGTAATTTTTACAGAAAACAAAGAAAAATATAGAGACCATTCAGTTCCTGGCAGAATAGTTGGTCCTATTTTGTTCTATCCATCCAACAAGAACTATTAATTCACCCAGAAGTTTGGGGTAGACAATTATGGAAGGGGTAAGGAACAAAACAAAATATCCAACTTGAGTCTATGACATTAAGTAAGGTTTTACAAAATATTTGCCATAGAACAGAAAATCATTTTATAAATGTGTACCAGAAAAGAGTATCTCACAAAAGCAGATATGTAAGGATAGGATTAGAGTCTAGATATATGCTTTGAAACAGTACTTAACTATAGCTTCATATTCTAACGAAGAATACCATTATATGGGAAATACAAGAGAAAAAAAAAAAAAGTAAAGCTCTCTTATTCTTGTGTTTAGTCCTTTCTGGTTTACCATAGTTCAGTAATGCCTAAGAAATTTATACATATTTGAGCTATTCAGAGTTACAGGCATTAATCTTCAATGAGATAAACTTCACCCATGGAACATGTTATAAGTTCAATTTCAACTAAGCCATAATGCATTTTCTTCCTTTTTGCACTTGTTTATAGGCCCAGATGGAAGAAATTGGGTCATAATCCTATTAAGAACAGATAACCAGAATAACAAAGAATGAATGGCAGCTTGATAGGCTGCATGGGCAAATTTTGTTAATCACTTGTGTACCTTGCATCATGAGAGGCAAAGGCTTCAGAATTGACCAAAGAAAGTAGTAGTAATCAGTTGCCACATGTCTGAGTATCTGGGACACATCCCCAAATGAGTTAGTAAGGCTGTCAGGGGTATAGACCATGACACTTCCGTATATTATTTTGCTTTTACTTTCTTTTAAAATATTATCCAAGGAAAGGAAGACTATCAGATGTCAGAGGATTTGTTCCCTGTTCCCTCATCAGTCGAATTGACACTGAGCGGAACCACAGCTGTGCCTATCCCAGAGTTTCCTAAAAGTGAAGTCATACTGTCCAGCTTTACCTGAGTATTGATAATCATTCAGAGATTTTCATAATGGTGAACTGCACAGAGATAGTCACCCTCCTCATGAGACCACCAACAATTAAGGACTCATCAAGGTAAGGACAGGAACACCCCATTCCATAGGTAGAGTGATAGAATTTTGTAGATTTGATAAAAGAAGTAGTAAATATCAACATAGAGTTCTTGCCTACCATTCTTATCCTTTATTTTATGCAGGCAGCAATATGAAGAAACTTGTATAACTTATTTACTGATACACTACTCAAAGCCTCCTTTGTTGATAACCCTATCCTTAATATATCCATCTCATGTCTACCTCTTAAATTACTAAAAATGAAAGAATAATTTACTGTTTTTAACCAACACATGTTACTTCAATAACAATCTGAAAACTATCACAAGCTTGATTCATTGAAAACACAGATGATGAAATGTCATATCTGTGCCTAGAAAGGAGAATTGATTTTTGCCTTTTGCCTAACAGGCTAGATATAGCTATAGCTATAGCTATAGCTATAGCTATAGATATAGATATAGATATATAGATACAGATACAGATACAGATACAGATACAGATTAGATATAGATAGATAGAGAGAGAGAGGTATAGACATATAGATATATAGATATATAGATATATAGATATAGACAAATATATATAGTGTATATTTAGTATATATATATATTTAGTCTTCTTTAGGCCTTCACTCATTTTCAGTTTTTCAAATAATCTGTTCTTTGTCAACCTGTTTTTTTGACAAAGGCTTCTATGTTATGATTATGAACTATGGTTTTCTTCACTTTTGCATGTGATGTCCTAATAATCTTTCATATCTGTTAAATGAAGACAGGAAATATTTAACTTGATAATATTCAGCAAACTCAATTAAGTTAATTCATTCATTCATGTATATTATTCCATTTGTCGTTTTGACATAATAATTTTCTACCTCAATCAAAGTGATCCTAGTTTTTCCATATCATATATTAAATCAGAACTCTAAAAGCCATACTATATTTAATATCAACTGCTCACAATCATGATGTCATCTTTACAGTAGTATATATGATTTTTTAAAGCACCATCATCCCCAAACCAAGAGTTTTCTTCTAAGATTGTAATTTCAAACACAGAGATAATAGTTCTAAACTAGACAAGGGACAATTTTGTACTAATAAGTATTAATTTATTCTTTAAACAATTTTGCTAGGGAGATTGAGTATGTCTGTCATAGTGGGTTTTTCTTTTTTTTGATATTTTTTTTTTTTGGAAAATATGAATGCCTCAAATTTAATTTATCACTTAAGTCTTAGAAGATTTAAGGCTTTTTATTTATAAAATAAGACAAGGTGCTCTGTATTTCTACATACAAAACTTATCTGTGAATGACCTTGCCACTGATAGACAACCTCATTCTGTAATAAAAGCAAATGCTAACAGACTATTTATTTGACGGTTTGGTACAAAAAATCACATTGAGTTTTCCACAATATTTCCAGAGATCCACAGATGTCCCTGCCTGATGGCAAATCTAACTCAATTGTGGCCACTGTGTCTCTTAGTGCCCCTCCCAAATGACCTAGTTTATTACATCTGAGTAGACAGGCTATTCTTAGGGAAGCCAGGTGCACTGATTGAGCAGGCTGTAGTACAGACATCCCTGTCACAGGTTAACTTGTGATTAATATGAAATATTGAGTTATTTCATCAAATTTGCCTCATAGATATTTCATAAAAGGCGCGTTAGAAGTTCTTTTTTTATCCACTCATATCTAAGTCATGTATCCTTATGAATACAGAATTTCAAAATGGGTGACTGTTATTTGTTGTTCTATATTAAGAATTTCTAGTATAGTTATGAACAAGGAAACATTTAGTGACTATATTGTGGGAGCTAGACATAGATGAGAACTTACAGTAATCTAATAGGAAAGTGAGAGGAATCTGAGTTGTTTACGAAGAACAAGGATATGCTAAGTTTGTCGGAGAGAATTTAAAGAAAGTCTTTAAAAAACATGGCATTACTAAGAATTCATAGGGAATCTCCATTTTATTAGTGTGAAGCAAATACTTTATATGCATGCATAGGTCTTGTTTCTTTGTGTATAGGCCTTTAATTTCACATAAGATCCAGTATTAGTGATTGTTCTTTTTTCATTATGCAAGTAAAGAATTTATATTTTAATAAGTTCCCTATTCTACCTGTATTTTATAGTAATCATTTTTAAAACCAACTAACAACAGAAAGAAAAAAATATATTTCAAAGCTTTCCATTGATCCCTTTTGCTAAAGTCCTTACATAATGTGGAAAACCTTTACTTCCATATTCCAAACTAATTTTATTTTCTGAAGAGATAATTTTTAAAAACTAAGCAAACAAGTAAGAAATAATTTTAACAAATAACTACAGGAAGAAAACAAATAAAATTATTCATTTCACATTCTTTGCATTCATTTATTCTTATTTCATTTAATTCATTTTAATTGTCATGTTGAAAACTATTAAAATACATAATTTCTAACTTTAATAAAATAGGTAAAAATTAATGAATGTGAAATATTTATCCTCTATAACATGTTATATTGCTTTGAAATGATTTCACCAACCTTTCCCAAAACAAGAAACCATCTAATATATGTTCATTCTTTTTTTTTTTATTTTTTTTTTCAAATTTTATTAGATATTTTCTTTATTTACATTTCAAGTGTTATTCAGAAAGTTCCCTATACCCTCCCCCCTCCCGGCCATGCTCCCCTACCCATCCGCTCCAACTTCTTGGCCCTGGCGTTCCCCTGTATTGGGGCATATAAAGTCTGCACTACCAAGTGGCCTCTCTTCCCACTGATGGCCAACTAGGCCATCCTCTTCTATATATGCAGCTAGAGACATGTCCTAGGGGGTACTAGTTAGTTCATGGTTATTCTTCCACCTAGAGGGTTGAAGACTCCTTCAGCTCCTTGGGTACTTTCTCTAGCTCCTTCTTCCTTGGGAACCCTGTGTTCCATCTAATAGCTGACTATGAGCTTCCACCTCCATGTTTGCCAGGTATTGGTATAGTTTTCCCCAAGAAAGCTATATCCGGGCCCTTTCAGCACTATCTTGCTGGCATATGCTATAGTGTCTATGTTTGGTGACTGATTGTAGGATGGATCCCTGGCAGCCGCAGTCATTTGGTCCATCCTTTGGAATCAGCTTCACAAATGATCTCTTTAACTCTTTCAATGTGTGCTTTGTTCTTAATTCTAGGAAGGGCTGACATGTCCACATTTTGATCTTCCTTCTTCTTGAGTATCATGTGTTTAGTAAATTGTATCTTGGGTAGTCTAGGTTTCTGGGCTAATATCCACATATCAGTAAGTACATGTTATGTGAGTTCTTTTGTGAACTGGTTACTTCACTCAGGATGATGGCCTCCAGATCCATCCATTTGCCTAGGAATTTCATATATTTATTGTTTTTAATAGCTGAGTAGTACTTCATTGTGTAAATATACCAAATTTTTTGTATCCATTCCTCTGTTGAGGGACATCTGGGTTCTTTCCAGTTTCTGGCTATTATGAATAAGGCTGCTATGAACGTAGTGGAACATGTGTCCTTGTTACCAGATGGAATATCTTCTGGATATATGCCCAGTAGAGGTATTGCAGGATCTTCCGGTAGTACTATGTCCAATTTTCTGAGGAACCGCCAGACAGACTGATTTCCAGAGTGGTTGAACAAGCTTGCATTCCCACCAACAATGGAGGAGTGTTCCCCTTTCTCCACATCCACGCCAGCATCTGTTGTCACCTGAATTTTTGATCTTAGCCATTCTTACTGGTGTGAGGTGGAATCTCAGGGTTGTTTTGATCTGCATTTCCCTGATGATTAAGGATGTTGAGCATTTTTT
>LR752095.1:81352-108945 GCA_902729485.2 Mus minutoides | reverse complement strand
CAAGAGACAGGTATATCAGGATCCTGTCAGCAAGCACTCCTTGGCATCCGGAATAGTGTCTGGGTTTAGTATAGGGGAAGGATCCCCAGGTGAGGCAGTCTCTGGGTGGCCTTTACTTCAGTCTCTGCTACACACTTTTCTCCATATTTTTCCTGTGAGTATTGTGTTCCCCCTTTTAAGAAGGACCAAAACATCCACATTTTACTCTTCCTTCTTCTTAACCTTAATGTGGTCTGTGAGTGGTATCTAGGGTATTATGAGAATTTAGGCTAATATCCAATTATCAGTGAGTGCATACCCTGTGTGTTCTTTTGTGATTGGATTACCTCACTCAGAATGATATTTTCTAGTTCCATCCATTTGTTTAAGAATTTTATGAAGTCATAGTTTTTAACAGCTTCATTAGTACTCCATTGAGGAAATGTACCACAATTTCTGTACCCATTCCTCTGTTGAAGAACATCTGGGCTCATTCCACCCTCTGGCTATTATAAATAAAGCTGCTATGAACTTAGTGAAGCATATGTCATTGTTATATGTTTGATCATCTTTTGGGAATATGCCCAGGATTGATATAGCTGGGTCCTCAGGTAATACTATGTCCAATTTTCTCAGGAACTGCCAGATTCATTTCCAGAGTGGTTGTACCAGCTTTCAATCTTACCAGCAATGGAGGAGTGTTCCTCCTTCTCCACATCCTCAACAACATCTGGTATCACCTTACATTTTGACCTTAGCCATTCTGACTAATGTAAAGTGGAATCTTAGAGTTGGTTTGATTTGCATTTCTTTGATGACTAAGGATGATGAACATTTCTTTAGGTACGTCTTGGCCATTTGACATTCCTCAGTTGAGAATTTTTTGTTTAGCTATGTTGCCCATTTTTTAATAGTTATTTGATTATCTGGAGACTTAACTTCTTGATATCTTTGTATATATTAGATATTAGCACTCTATCAGATGTAGGACTGGTAAAGCTACTTTCCCGGTAAATTGGTTGATATTTTGTCCTATTGACAGTGTCCTTTTCCTTACAGAAGTTTGCAGTGTTAGAAGGTCCAATTTCCCATTGTTGATCTTAGAGCATAAACCATTGGTGTTCTGTTCAGGAAAATTTCCCTTGTGCCCACGTGTTTGAAGATTTTCCCCACTTTTTCTTCTATTAGTTTCAGTGTATTTGGTTTTATGTGGTGGTCCTGGATCAGATTGGACTTGAACTCTTTAAAAGAAGGTAAGAATTGATCAATTTACATTCATCTACATGCTGACTTCCAGTTAAACCAACACCATTTGTTGTAAATGCTGTTTCTTTCCCCACTGGATAGTTTTAGATTCTTTGTCAAAGATCAACTGACCATAAGTGTATGGGTTCATTTCTGGGTCTTCAATTCTATTCCATTGATCTACCTTTCTGTCTCTGTACCAAAACCTTACAGTTTTTTCACTATTGTTATTTTATTAAACCTTGAGGACATGTATGGTGATTCCCCCAGGAAATTCTAATTTGGTGAGAATAGTTTTTGCTATCATGGATTATTTTGTCATTCCAAATGAGTTTGTAAATTGCTCTTTCTAAATCTATGAAGAATTGAGTTGGAATTGGGATGGGGATTCCATTAATCTGTAGATTGCTTTCAACAAGATAGCTATTTTTACCATATTAATCTTGATAATCCATGAGCATGGGAAATCTTGCCATCCTCTGAGATCTTCTTCAATTTTTTTTTCTTCAGAGACTTGAAGTTCTTGTCATTCAGATCTTTCACTTGCTTGGTCACAGTCACACCAAGGTATGTTATACTATTTGTGACTATTGTGAAGGATGTTGTTTTCCTAATTTCTTTCTCAGCCTGATTATCCTTTGAATAGATTAAGGGTACTTATTTGTTTGAGTTATTTTTATATGCAGCCACTTTTCTGAAGTTGTTTATCAGAATTAGGAGTTCTCTGTTGGAATTTTTGGGATCACTTAAGAACACTATCATATCATCTGCAAGTAATGATATTTTGACTTATTCCTTTCCAATTTGTATCCCTTTGACCTCCTTTTGTGATCTACTTGCTCTGACTAGGTCTTCACGTACTATATTTTCTAGATAGGGAAAGAGTAGACAACCTAGTCTCTGGTTTCAGTGGGATTGCTTTAATTTTGTCCCCAAGGAAGATAAACCCTCAGCAAGACTAACCAGAGGGCAAAGGGACATTATCCAAATTAATAAAATCATAAATGAAAAGGGAGATATAACATAGAAACTGAGGAAATTTAAAAATTAATCAGATCCTACTACAAATATTAAAAAATATTCTTTTCCATACAACATATTTTGATCACAGTTTCACTACTCTTACATTTCCTCCAAAACCTAACCTGCTTTACCATCTAACCCCATGCCTTCTCTCTCTCTCTCTCTCTCTCTCTCTCTCTCTCTCTCTCTCTCTCTCTCTTACAATATAAATAAAGAATAATAAAACAAACAAACAAAAGCAGCTAAGGGCATGAGACACTCATACACATGCAGAAACACACACAAAGCCCATAAACCCCACAAAACTGGAAACCATAATATACAAACAAAAAATAGTAAAGTTAAAAAAAAATGCCATGTCTGGTGGTGGTGGCACACTCCTTTAATCCCAGCCTTTTTGAAATGGATGCTGTTAAGTTGGAGGCCAGCTTGCTTGGTCTACAAAGTGAGTTCCATGACAATCAGGGCTACACAGAGAATCCCTGTCTCAATCTCCCTCCCATGAATTGCCCAAACAGGGTCATAGGAAACAAACAAACAAACAAACATCTCCAAAATAACTTTCAGTTTACAACAACATCTTTAAGGGAGAAATTTCTTTGCTCAACTTTCACAGGACATTTGGGTTATTGGTGGTATTATATGATAGTAAGTACTATTTTACTTATTTCTAGAGTGTACACAAAAGTCAGCTTCAACTAACTTCACATCAAACCCCAGAAGAGAGAATTTGCAGATATAATTTAAGGTGATGCTATTAAACCCAAAGGACAGAATTATGAGATATCCTAAACAGAGTCTGTGAGAACAAAAGGAGAGAATTTGCAGATACCCACTAAAAAGAGGCCCAGAAGTCCTGTAGGAACAGCAACAGCCCTTAGGACTGAGCTCCCACTGGCCTTCTAATTACCTCCATAATTACTCTTCTTAATATCTCTCAAAAATATGATGTTCCTCTGTCTCTTATTTTACTCGTAATTCAGCAAATAGACAAACATCTATTTCCACTGCTATTGCAGGTATTTCCTACTTATTTCCTCATAATTAGAATGCCTGGAGAGATACACATATATGTAATTCTTTTCAGTGTTACTTTTTGAAAATTGAGATTATTCAATCCCTAAGGTCTAATATGTATGTCATATTTTTAAAGCACAACGTGTTTGTCATTATCTTTCTTTTTCAAGTGAATGTCTTGTTCAACAACTTCTGTGAGTATTAGAGGCTGAGTGTGGGGAAAATACAAAATTGGTCTCCAGCAAACTTGTTCCTTATTTTTAGAATTACAGGTCATGGCCCAGACTTTTGTGCTTCCACCAAATATAAGTACTGAACCCCAAGATAGGTAGCTGTTTAAATAATTTATTTCTCTTTACATCTCTCTGCATCCTAGAGTCTTTGCAGATACAATTGTTCCTGTACTTGTTTTGTGCTGTAGAGCACGGTGGAGTTCAATAGAACCTCAGCTACCATTTCCTGGACAGACCACGAAATGACCATTCCATATACAAAGTAATGGTCATATGTGCAAATTATAACTTACAATGTCTGATAACTCAACTCCTTATAGATGAGAGTTAAGAGTAAAACTTAAAAAAAACTTAAGTCTTCTTATTCAGTCTCAAAGGCAGGAATGTGTCAAGTATATACTCAAATTAGGTGATCAGTCATCTGTTGGGTTATTGGCACAGAACACAAATATTTCTGACAGTGGGAATAGCTAGACCTGTGAAATGCAAAACAATTAATAGAGGAGGCAGGCTAGTAGTTGAGAACATGGAGCTATGCAGCAGCCATTGAATAACCTCAATTCACTGACGTTGAATATGATAAAATCTCTCCAAATTTCTATTGAAACTCAAATAGGAAACTGTTTAACAAAAGCCTTTCCTTCCCAGGATTATAAGAGTCCACACATCCAGTTAGCCTTCACTCTGCACACAATAGCTCATGCTCCCTCATCCTGCAGGGGAAGTTCACCCTCTTCTCTATGATTTTCATGTTAGTCCTCAGGGGCCCAGGAAGCAGCTGTCTGAGAAAAACCTGAGGCATTTCTAGACCAGGAATATCTTGGGTAGAGAACCATAACATGATCAAAGAGCAGGTGAATGGCCACATACCATAGAGGTAAGACAGCTAGAGAGAAGGAACTAGATACTTGACAAAATCTGAAAAGACACACATGCACACGCAAATATATACATGTTTTAGCTCATTTTTCTCATCTGTGTATTCAAGCGTGAAAACTGAATATGCATAGATTTCCTTCTGCCATAAACTTTTGATTCCAAGATATATTTGAAGTATACTAACTATAAGTGAGAAAAGAAGAAACAGTGGTAAATTATTATTAAATTTAAATATTTAAGTTTAACCACACAGTGTATTTCACTCTACCTATTGGAAGAGATTATAGACTTTGGAGAAGTTTATGTGTATGTATAAGCATATGGGCAGGGTTTGGTTCAAGGAACACCTACAAGAATAGGCAATAAGAAAAATCCTCACATACTGAAAGGAACAATACGTCCCATGGATCTTACTATGAACAGCATTGTTCTATACCCAGCACAGCAAACCCATCCAACTGGGCATAGGACAACTCTCAGACTCTCTGCTGTTGTGTAGTAGGCCTGATGTTAGTGTCTATTGTTTTCTATGACTTTATATCTAACACTGTAATATTTCTTCATTAAAAAGGTAGGTACCAGAAGACATTGACTTAAAGACTTGTGTTACAGGATGAAGCTCATCTCTATGTTTGTAAAGGAAGCAGACAAACAGTAAACTCTTAATCTGCATTCTTATTACATGGGGATTATTAATACTGTGTCTACAATTTGCTTTCTTCTCAAGGTCCCCTGTAACATTATTTTTTTTCAACCCTTATTTTTAACTATGGCTCTTAAATGCATTAAGCTCCCTTTTAGCCCACCACCCACTGAAGTTAGTAGAGAAGAAAGGATACTGGGGAAATGGAGCTATTTAGAAATAGTTCTTTGGAAAAAATCCTATCTGTATTGTCTGGAAATCTGAAATTCAGTTCACAGGTTAGCAGTGGCATTTAATTCTACTTGCAAAAAATTCAGGGATACACCAACAGGCAATTTTGATAAAGTCAGGATAGCATACATGTGTCACCAGTGGTGGTACTTTCTAGCAGAGACAGCAATGTCTCAGCCTTGGCTCAAGTCAGCAGGAGGAACAAGCAGGAATGCCAGGAGAATTTCTCAGCAGTGGCTCTCTCTCAGTGAATTGGAGATAAGTGAAGACTGGAGACTAACAAAAGTTTCACAAGTAGCTCTATAAGCAAGCCAATCTCAGCCCCCTTCAGTGTTCGTCCAGGCCTTTTTCATACCCTCCAAACATCGTGTGTCTTTCAAGGGTCTTGCCTCAACATAAGCACCTGTCTAAGCTGAAGTCACTATGCTAATTTCTACTGACTTCAGTCTGCTGATCATCCCCAGTCTGCAGAAACATCGAAAAAGCCACAGTATACCACCAGAAGGTTTTTTTTGTTGTTGTTGTTTTTGTTTTTGTTTTTGTTTTTTTGGTACATATGTATAGAGTCCCAACAAATGGAACTAAACTACACAATGTAAGATGAACCAATTCATGTGTGTTGTTAGCAAAGAATACTTTATCATATGTCCCTTCACATGAGTGCTTTAGGAGAACATATTTACTCTTTTGTCTGCATCATTAACACATTCCTTCATGATTCTGCCTTAGCCTTTCACCTGTGTCCACCTCAGGGCAATACTCTGTCACATGTTTGCCCCTGCAAAACACCTTCCAACAGTACTGATTTTCCAAAAAACCCTAATGTTTCCACTTCTGTCCCCTCTAGAAAATCCTTATTATAAATACTTCATTGATATTTAGCATATCCCGTTTTAAAGACTTTTGAGGTCAAGAATCAGAATCTTAATTCAAAGTCATTTAAAGAATCCTAGCTCCTAGTGTTATAGCCTCAGAAAACCCTGAAAGACCATAGACTCAATTTAAATTGTAACTAATTGTAATTTATTTCAATCTGCAGCTGTTCTCAGTTCCCAGGGTTAGATTTGAAACTAAGACCCAGCTAACAGGGGTCAAAGACCACAGTGTTTTCTCTTGGAGTTTCATCCTGTGTGAGAGAACATCTGGGGTGTCTTGTCTTCCTCAAATTCCTAGTTTAGTCTTCGTCTCTGGCTGCTCTCAGAGCTGGCCTCAGACCTAAGATAGTTTCTTTAGCCATCATATTCCCTACATGCTCTAGAACATTTGAAGAAAATCATTGTCTTGTGTTGAGGCATGGTTGACATTGAGTCTGTATGGCTGCCCTCCCGCAGAGGCTCTACCCTAATTAATCTAGACATATTCTCTCTTCTCCCCTCTTCTTTCTGCATGCAGGCTTTCTCTCTTTCTTTCCCTAGCCCACCTCTGTCTTTGGACCCCTTGATGAATTCTATGCCCTCCTTCCTTGGGATCAATAAACTCAACTTGGCCCTAGAGCACTTTGCACAAATATAGTTATACTTGCTTATATACTCAGTTATAATATATTTCTATAATTTGTTCTTGACAAATTAGCAGCTTTAAGAATATTAATATTTTACAGTTTTATATCTGTTAAATTTTAGCCTTAAGAACCAGGATTTTTTAGAAGATTTGTTTTAATAATCAAACCAAAAGTTAAAAATTTTTGATTAAATATTCAAATTCTACCCTCAGCATCTATTTCCACTGAAGTTAAGTCAGATGCCTCAAGGGGTTATCAACTCTCTAAGTATTAATTTTTGTCTTCTTTAAGTGTATGTGTGTGTGTGTGTGTTTGTGTGTGTGTGTGTGTGTACTTCATATTGATGCTTATAAATGTAAACTATCTTCAAGAAGATACCCTACCATGAAATATGTGGTTGGCATTATTGTGGTTGGGACTGTGATTAGGATACTTCCTACTTCTTGAGGATGAATTCTAGATTTTTGTATACAAAGGCGCCAAGTAAGTGCTTACTAATGTCTGCACACTGTAGAGAACAGCAGACAGGTTAAGATCCAGATGCCAAGTCACCAATACCACCCTGAGTTAAGAAGAGAGGGGGACGGCAGGGAAGAACAAGTGTGTGTGGGCATGTGTGGGCATGTGTTGGTGTATGAGTATGTCTTGGAGGAGACAAGGGACTGCAGAACAAGGCTAGGCTGATTCCATGACAGACTTCAAACTGGCAGTTATGGAGACTAGACATAAGAACTGGGCGTGTCCTGACAAGTCAATTACTAATAGGAAAAAAGAAGAAAGAAAGAAACAAGAAAAAAACAAAAACAAACAAACAAAAAACCCCCAAAAAACAAAAACAACCAGGCTCCAGGTTTTCGGCCCAATACTGGTTTAAGATTCCNTGATTCCATGACAGACTTCAAACTGGCAGTTATGGAGACTAGACATAAGAACTGGGCGTGTCCTGACAAGTCAATTACTAATAGGAAAAAAGAAGAAAGAAAGAAACAAGAAAAAAACAAAAACAAACAAACAAAAAACCCCCAAAAAACAAAAACAACCAGGCTCCAGGTTTTCGGCCCAATACTGGTTTAAGATTCCAATATGTTTTAAATGGAGCCACAACCCACAGAACCAAAGAAGTTAAATGCAAGGCGCCTCCCTCAACCAGCAAGAAAGACACACCACCACCAGGATCTTCTCAGTCAGCTTTATTCTGGAGCACCTTGATTGTTGATTCCCAGGACCCTGAACAGGAGCAGAGCTGCTGTTTTTATACTCTCCCAGGGAGGCAGAGGGGGTGTCTTAGTGGGTGCAGATTGGTGCACCAGGATACACCTCATTAGCATGTGGACCATTCATTGGTGCCACAAGCCACACCCATTAGCATATTGCCTGTTCATTTGTGTCACAAGTCGTGCCTCATTAGCATATTTTCCCTTTGGGAGGGGCTATTGCTTGAGGAGGGCCTGAAGAGAGAGCTGCGCATGCACACTAGGCTCTCCTCCCTGGCAGCCTGCCGGTCCCATGCCATCTTGTAATGGGCCAGAGCCACAGGCCTTCCCTGAGCCGGACTAGGCTTCCAGGAGCCCAGGTGGTGGCTTTCCTCGGGAGCCGGCAGGCAGCGGCCTTTCCCGGGGCGCCAGCAGGCAGCGTGGCCTTTCCCGAGTCACTGGCGGGTGACCTTGGCCCCTCTAGAGGCGGTGGCTTCCTACAGTTAAACATGATAGAAAACCCCAACCAGGATGCTTGAAACACACTGAGAAGGGGAAGCAAAATAGTTATAGGTGGCAGAGGGAGGGAGTGTACAGGGTAGTAGAGGGGAGCAGGAGGGGAGTGGAGGGGGAGGAACAGGTATGAAAGAGATGGGAGAGAGGCCCAGAGGGCCAGGAGAATGAAAGGAAATCTATAGCTATGGGGGTATCAAGGTGGGGGAGGGGGCTGATCCCCAGGATGTCCCAGAGAACAGGGAAAGGTGAGGCTCCCAGAAGTCAATTGGGGTGACATTAGCTAAGATACCCAACAGTTTGGACATGGAACATAAAGAACCCACCTCCTGTACCCAAGCAGGTCTCCCAGCAGAGGGATAAAGACACCACCCATAAACCTTTAGATACAAATTTGTCCAGTCTACAATAAATGCAGGGAAAAAGAGGGAGCAGAGACTGAAGGAAAGTCCAACAAATAAATGGGCCCAACTTGAAACCCATCACATGAGCAAGCACAGATTATAACACTATTAATGATATTCTTTTACGTTTGCAGAGAGAAGCCTAGCATAACTTTCTTCTGAGAGGTTCTACCCAGTAGCTAACTAATACAGATGCAGATATTCAGAGATAAACCTTGGATGGAGGTCAGTGACCCGTAAAGATGAGTTGGGGTTAAGAATTGAAAGCCCTGAAAGGTTTGGGAACCCCACAGAAAGATGAAGAGAGTCAACTAAACTAGCCCCTGGGAGCTCTCAGAGACTGAGCCATCAACCAAAAGACAAGTATGGGCACATATGTGGCAGATATGCAGCTCAGACTCAATGGCTGCATTTTCTGGCCTCAGTGGAACAGTATGTTCCAAATTCTATAGAGACTTGATGCACCAGGGTGGGGGTTTACCCTTGAGAATGACCCACAATCTCAGAGAAGAATGAGAAGGTGAGGGATTCTGTGAGGAGGAAACAGAAGTGTGTGTGTGTGTGTGTGTGTGTGTGTGTGTGTGTGTGTGTGTGTGTTGCAATGTTTGGGATGTAAATTAATTAATGTTTTAAAACTTTGAATAAAGTCAGGCCTGGGCTTGGTTGTACTTGAATGGGATATGTTTTGATCCAGAAAACATGAGATAACTGTGCCAAAAGAAGTCGTGGCAGAAACTTCTTCTGCCCAAAGTATTGAAGCTGTTTTTCCAAGTTCTTAGGTCACATTCCTGCAGGAGCAAAACATTTTCAAATTTTGTAGACATTCCTAAAGTTGTTTCTTTAAATTACAATAATATATATTAATGGAAGTTTGTGATATAATTTGAAGACTCATGGATATTTCTGGTGCATTCTAAAAGCAATAGATTACAACAGAGACAATTCACATGACTGTTGATAAACACTTAAGCAGGTTGGAATCAAGGAAGCTTATCATTTACTTTTTCGTTCCTCATAAAGTCGCCATAGTCAGTCATCAAATAGATTTAATATGTGGTGAAAGAATCTCTAGATCAGAAGAACACCAAAGGGTTCAAGGAGAATCAGGGAGCTTTGTGTGGACTGCCTACATTTCCAGGTCTTTCCCTTGCCCTTACACATTTACAAACACTAAAATCTAACCTTAAATCAAAGGGCTCATTTTTCTGTGATCCATATTTTAGTGACCAGAAACAAATAAGGTAAGCATCTTTCCTGCTTCCTGAGTTAGTAGGCTCCTGCATCCCACAAGAATGGCTTCAAAGATGACATTCAGCCCTGAGGGCCTTATCTTTCTCATCCATCTTTGTCTCTTCACCCCATCTTTACACCCACAGCCAAGCAGTTTAATAGCCACTTACCAAGCAGCATGCTCTGACATGCACTATGTTGAGACTCAGGTCTGTTTGTATGTTTTTCTCAGCTGCACTGATGTACTTCCATATTAAAAAAGTCTTTCAGCATGAAACTCTTCTGGACCAAGAGTCCAGAGTGTTCCATGAAAGGAGGGCAATCTCCATAGACAAGTCGACAAATGGCCTGGTTATCCTAAAAGTTCATCCTTTTGGAGAGAGCCTTCAGAGGACTCAAGGGAGTAGGGTTGGGCATCAAGCTGAAGTCTACTGAGGTCTAAATATTATCATATTAATTGCAACACCAGCATTCCATGAAAAGCAGAAGAGGACCTGTAAAAGAGGGTGGAGTCCATGAATTAATGGATCTTCTGAGAATCAGAGAGAATTTGATGGAAGCCACTATAGTAAGCTCTTTGGAATTTAGTAAGCTTGGGAGTCTCTCTCTCTCTCTCTCTCTCTCTCTCTCTCCCTCTCTCTCTCTCTCTCTCTCTTTCTCTCTCTCTCTCTCTCTGAGAATCAGAGAGAATTTGATGGAAGCCACTATAGTAAGCTCTTTGGAATTTAGTAAGCTTGGGAGTCTCTCTCTCTCTTTTTCTCTCTCTCTCTCTCTAACTAGAGTTAAATTAGTACCTTAAAGTGGCTTAAGTGGACAAGGGATAAACATGGAAGCATCCTCATATATGCTTGTTAAATTTGGTGGATGGATGGTAAGAACTGGAGGCTTAGGGTCTCCATGTCCCTCTGCAGGCCACTATGTTTGGTGCAGGATTTAAGCACCTGAACAGGTGGCATGAGCTGGTGTAGTGAATGAGGATACTGGTCTCTAGGACCTGATCCCTCCTGCGGATTCTCTGTGTGTAATAGGATGTCTGGTCATGTGAGTGACATTAGTCACATTTTCCAACAACTTACACCAATTGAGAAAGTTAGATAAAGGAATCTTAAGATACATACACCTAGATATCTTAAGGTATAGCTAAAGTCCTGAACACATGGTGTGTGTGTGTGTGTGTGTGTGTGTGTGTGTGTGTGTGTGTGTGTGTGTTTAAAGTCCTGCCTTCATATATCAAATCCAGCTTCCCCACATGTGCACAGATACTTCAGGTGATGTTTATATCTGAGTGGGACTTTCCTGCTTTGTTTCTCATCTTAGAGTTTCACTACTGTGAACAGAAACCATGATCAAAGCAATTCTTAAAAGGACAACATGTAATTGGGGCTGGCTTACATATTTAGAGGTTCAGTCCATTGTCATCAAGGCAAGAACATGGCAACATCCAGGCAGGCATGGTGAAGGAGGAGCTGACAGTTCTAGAGCTTCATATGAAGGCTGCTAGCACAATACTGACTTCCAGGCAGGTAGAATGAGGGTCTTAAAGCCAACATCCTCATGGTGTCACCTAATCCAGCAAAGCCCCATCTTCCACAAGTGCCACTCCCTGGACTGAGCATATACAAACCATCATACTTCCTATTTGGTGCCTTTGCTGCTTGATGCTACTTAGAGTTGTGTCTGTAGAGCTGACACACACATAGAGCTTCATGGGCAGATAAATGATCTTAGTTTGCCCTTGTCAAATCCTAACATTTAGAATGAGGAGGTGGCTTTCTTAAGCTGGAAAGAACCCAAATGTCGCTCAACAGAGGAATGGATACAGAAAAGGTACATTTATACAATGGAGTACTACTTAGCTATTAAAAACAATGAATTTATGAAATTCCTAGGCAAATGGATGGATCTGGAGGGTAACATCCTGAGTGAGGTAACGCAATCACAAAAGCCCTCACATGACATGTACTCACTGATAAGCGGATATTAGCCCAGAAACTCTGATTACCCAAGATATAATTTGCAAAACACATGAAACTCAAGAAGAATGAAGACCAAAGTGTGGACACTTCGCACCTTCTTAGAATTAGGAACAAAGCACACATTGAAGGAGTTACAGAGATCAAATATGGAGCTAAGACAAAAGGATGGGCCAACCAGTGACGGCTGAAGCTGGGGACCTATCCCATAATCAGCAACCAAATGCAGACACTATTGCATACACCAGCAAGATATTGCTGAAAGGGCCCTAATATAGCTGTCTTGTGTGAGGCTATACCAGTGCCTGGCAAACACATAAGTGGATGCTCACAGCCAGCTATTAGATGGAACACAGGGTTCCCAATGGAGGAGCTAGAGAAAGTACCCAAGGAGCTGAAGGGGTCTCCAACCCTATAGGTGGAAGAACAATATGAACTAACCAATACTCCCAGAGCTCATGT
The DNA here is from genome assembly GCA_902729485.2 of Mus minutoides. Classification (NCBI taxonomy): domain Eukaryota; kingdom Metazoa; phylum Chordata; class Mammalia; order Rodentia; family Muridae; genus Mus; species Mus minutoides. Next base: position 96,419 of record LR752095.1, on the reverse strand, counting down.
CTCTAGCTGCATATTTAGCAGAAGATGGCCTAATTGGCCATCATGGGAAGAGAGGCCTCTTTGTCATGCAAACCTTATATCTCCCAGTTCGGGGGAACACCAGGACCATGATGTGGGAGTGGGTGGGTATGGGAGTCAGGCAGGGATGGGGGAGGATATAGGGAACTTTCGGGATAGCATTTGAAATGTAAATGAAGAAAATATCTAAGAAAAGTTGGGGGAAAAAAGAGAAAAGTTTGGTCATTGTGACAATGTAAAAATGAAGATAACCATTATTGAATACATCCCAGGTGGCAAATGGCTTTGAGAGTGGTTCTGATCTAAACGGGCAGGGCTATAAGATGAGAGATCAGGATCCTTACAACAGCATTGACCTTTATTATCCATGAGGAACCTGTGTGATAACCTTGACACAAGGTTACAACACACCCAAGTCAAGAATTTTTCTAGCATTCTGGTACTTGGTTCTCAGAGTCTTGCTTGGAGGCAATAATCAACCACACAGAGAGAAAACTTGGTTTAAAAACTTTATATGAATAGAAAGAAAGAGAAAACTCAAATACATAACATGGCACAAAAAGCAGTCTCCTTCCAGTTCTCAAGTCAGATGAGAAACATATTGTTCTTATTCTTAGTGCTCAGGGGCAGAAGAATCTGAAGATGTGGCCACAGTAATGGCAGGCACCAGGGAGCCATTCTCCAAAAGCACAGCCTGTGAGTCTGCAATAGCAGGTCAAGCCTGATTTCTCATCTGGGGATAAAGAGATCATGTACAGTACTTAGTGTCTGTGTCATCAGGGCAGATCTTCAGCAAGATATGTGCTGGGTGAAAATGTTTTCACACTTTGATCATTAGTGCCAGCAGCATGAGAAATCACAATTATTATGAATAAATATACATGATAAGCACAAAGACTAATAAAGACTAATGCCCATTTATCTTAATTTTGTTTTATTTGTCTGCTCCTGACATTACAAAAATATCTAAATAGACATCTCCATTTTCTAAAGTATAATAGATAAATACATTGAACAAAGTCTAAACATTTAGTTCTACATGAAAAAAAATCAAACAACTAGTCACTGATTCTCATTATGAATTAAACCACATGACATTCACAAACAAATCTTTGCACAAAGAAATTGATATCTGGCTCTTGGTGTTCAATGAGGACAATAAAGAGGTAATAAAGTTGGCTGGGTAACCCATTTTCAGAGCTTACCTCTCCCCCTTCTCTCTACTCCATGTTTCTAGAATGATGATTTCTCTCACCTGCATTTTCGAGAGCAGTGCCTTTATCCCCTCCCAAGGATATAGAAATATTCTGGTCCTCCTAGACCAACTCTTCCTGGCCTGGAGCCTTCTCAGTGCCTCCTTCAGGAGAATCTGCCTGGGTGTGCAGGGCCAGCAGGAGAAGGGTTGTGAGCTGAATGAACATCCTCATCGCTGTGAGTTTCCTAGGAGACAAAAACAAAACAAAACAAAACAAAACAAAACAAAACAAAAACTGCAGGAACCATGTTATGCGTTTGTGTGTGTCTGACTGTCTTGCCTTTCTCTCTGCCTTTCTGTCTGTCTGTCTGTCAGTCTGTCTGTCTGTCTGTCTGTCTCTCTGTCCATCTGTCTATGTACATGGGGATATTTGTGAAGAGAAGGATCCTAGAGAGGGTCTGCAGTTAGAAAGTGTCTTCATTGACAAGGAGAGGATTTTTCTTCTGGTCTTCTTGATATTTTTATTCCCACATGACAGCTTCTCCCATGTCAGGACTTGGTCCCTTTGTTTGTTGGTTGCCTTTGGTATAAGCTGGTGAGGATGAGGAGGACGCTGTCATTGCTTCCTGTTACCCCTTGGATTTGTGCTTAGATTAGAATGTTTTTAATGTTAAAAAAAAAGGAGAACAGAAACAGCACTGTCATGTATTGTGTCTAAGGAACAATGCTTCTAAGTCTCTGAGATTAAATTCTTAACTATGGATTAAAAGAGCTCCTCTAACTTTAGGCACAACATTGGTCTAAGAAGGACAAGTGTTTATTCTTTCTACTTGTATAAAAGTAGGAATGACAATTAAGTCAATCAGTATTAAAGCATACAGCCCAATCATTTCATGCACAGTATGAACTTCATCTCAAGTAAAACAAATTAAAGACCTGGACATAAGACAGAAAGCATTAAACTACTAGACAAAAATTTAGAACTAGGTCTGGAGAGTGATGACTTGCACGACACCAAAGTTGCAGGAAACAAGGCAAGTGGGCAAGTGGGATTGTGGGATGGCACTGGGCTGTGCAGCTTCTCCATAGGAGAGGAAATAAGCATTGGTTGGATGTGGCAGTCTAGAACATGTTGGAAAACTTTAGCAAGCATACATCTGAATAGAAACTAATAGCCAAAACATATAGACAACATGTACAATTTAGTCAAAATCAAAAAAATACTAAGAAATATTTCTTAAGCAGAAAGACATTTTAAAGATTATATCATTATGCCTTCTGTAATGACAATGAAGACATTTGTGTATTGGCAAAAGTTGTATGAGACTCCCCTTAAACACTAAATACAGTTCGTCGTAGCTACTAAATGCCAACAGAAGAACCCTAGAAGGGTGTCTGATGATGTGGTCTCCTCCAGAGCAGCCTTGCCTTTAGGCAATGATTGTATCTAGGCCTCAATGACACATCCATACTTTTAAATTTAGTTTCAGTCCTTACAGACACTTGTGGTATGCAGTGAGGGCAGAGCAAGAGAGAAAGCCCTCTTCTGTCCAGGCCTTGGGATACAAGAGCAGCTGAAACAACTTAGACAGATTTCCTCTATTTAAGGGTTACTTGTGATGTATTAATATTTGTGGTTAATTTCTATTGGATACCTCAAACACCTGTGGTAAAAGAACACTTAAGCAATTTGTAAAAGCTGTGGTCAAAGGAGGGCTTCCCAGAAGGAATTCTTATTTATCTACTCCAGGACTAGATAACACCCATTTGCCCATCATTGCTCACTTTAAGGAGCTTGTACTGCATAGCTCTGTGGCTGAGGCTTAATCACTGGTTTCAGAAAGTATGAGAGTACACAGGAAATGTGTGCCCTACAAAGCAGGGCTTATGCTTTGTGCAGATGACTAGAATAAATATTCATTGAACATGTAAAGAAAGATTTGAAAACTAGTTCTCAGTGAACCTCCTCAGCACGTAAGTTACAAACACTAGAACTAGTTAAGCCAATCAGCAGAGTATGGACATTGCATTGTGGTGAGATTGTACATTAGTTCTACTGTGAGACTGTGCAGGTTCTAATAGAGTATCCCATGTGATTGAAGTGTGTTTATCATGTCATTCTCTGAAAGGACAGTATGCAATGTTTCTAGGCCATTAAATATAGCTAAACAGTTATCTAGAGCCATATGGGCAAAATGCTCATGCCATTGTTCTTTGAGACCTTATGTCTTCTGAATGTCCCTTTGACTTGACAGATGGCAGGGAGATGGATCGAGGTAGTCTTATAAAGTGATGTGTGCTCAGAGGCATTATGCCTAAACCAGTACTGGCCATTCATAAAGATAATGGTAGGCACAGCATTATCAGATGGACATTCCATGCTTGAGATGCACTGCATTTCTACCATATAGTCCTAAGAGGGAAAATAGTGCTTTGATATGGCCTCAAATCCTCTGACACTGCTTTCAGCATGCAGGTTTGTCCTAGCTAATCTTGAGCATAAACTTGGTCATATCTTAACAAGTAGCATAATCGCACACTTGTCAACATGCTGTGTTTGTCACCATGATTTGAAGTGTTAATATTTCATATTCTCCTTCCTTGATGATGCTGTAGCCAGAATGGTTAAGTTCTACTAAAATTATTGCATGACAATCATACTCCCAAAGGTTATGACATTCACAAGTGGAGTTTTCTGGCAGGGAATTGGGATAAAATGGAAGAGCCTCCAGGCATAAGGTGCTTCTCTTATAAAAGAGACTCAGGGAACCATCTTGTCCTTTTTACTGGAGCTGACATGTTCTGAAATTGCCATTTATAAACAAGTAAATGGACCAATAACAAACATTACATCTTTTGACACATTCTCTGAGACTGCATATCCCCCATATCTGCAGGGAAGTGGTACCATAGACTATGCACAATACGATTATTATATGACTTGGTATGTGTATTCCTGTTATACAAGGTGAAATGGATTTACATGCTGGAACACATCTGTCCTACTTTGTAGAAATCTGAGTCTTGTTGAGGCAACCACAGGGATGGAACTGATGCTCCTTATACTGGTAGACCTGACATATGTATGGCCAGTTCTCTTTGGAAAATTGTTTTGATTTATAATGTTTACAAATATTCATCATCAAAACCCATTCTGCTTCAGACTGGTCGATGATGATCCCTCCCTCCTGAGCAACAATAGATGGATGAACGCTGCTCATCTGGTCTCAGCTCAAAGCCAGTCTTATGGTCCCTGCTCACACCAGTTCTGAATTACCAACCATTCTAGAGAGTTTTTCTGCAGTAAACTCGCAAAATCCTAGAGAACCACTTATCCCTGTGTCCATGGCACTGACGAATGTCCAAATGATAAATATGAGTTGGAACACACACGCGTGTGTGTGTGTGTGTGTGTGTGTGTGTGTGTGTGTGTGTTGTTTGAAATACATTTCTTCTGGTAATGATATGTTACAGGACAGTAGGAGAGGATAGCATGTTCATGTATATACAAAGTGAGAGAATGTGTGACTTGTGTGGATTATTTTGAATATCAACCTTTGCTTTGTTGCATTGATAAAGTGGGGACTTCCTCTTTTTACCTATTTCTCAAGAATTACTCTGAAAACATGTCATAGATAAGTAGCATAAAGTTCTATACTATTTGGGATGTTTTTATGAACAACTCCTTATTCTTTCTTTATCCAGTTTTCAACAATGGGGATACAGGATTAATGTGCAACCCAAGTGGGTTTCAGGTATCTGTCCATAGGGAAGGATGTAGTGGGGTGAAGTGTATGGCCTTGGTGATTGCTATAAATGAGAAATATTAACAAGTGTTTGTTATTTTTCTAGGATTTTGAACTACAAAACATTTGTAGATGTGCCCTTCATTCTCTGTGCCACCATATAAGAGCCATCAGAAAAAGAAAGAAAATATAGTCCAGAAAAACACTTTTGTTTTCTGAACCAACCAATTTTTTTTATTATTTTTTTCCAACATTTATTAGATAATTTCTTCATTTACATTTCAAGTGTTATCCAGAAAGTTCCCTATACCCTCCCCCCTCCCGACCCTGCTCCCCTACCCACCCGCTCCCACATCTTGGCCCTGGCGTTCCCCTATACTGGGGCATATAAAGTCTGCATGACCAAGGGGCCTCTCTTCCCAATGATGGCCAACTAGGCCATCCTCTTCTATATATGCAGCTAGAGACATGAGCTCAGGGGGTACTAGTTAGTTCATGTTATTCTTCCACCTATAAGGTTGAAGACCCCTTCAGCTCCTTGGGTACTTTCTCTAGCTCCTTCCTTGGGAACCCTGTGTTCCATCTAATAGCTGACTGTGAGCTTCCACCTCCATGATTGCCAGGCATTGGTATAGTCTCCCACGAAACAGCTATATCCGGGCCCTTTCAGCACTATCTTGCTGGCATATGCTATAGTGTCTATGATTGGTGGCTGATTGTGGGATGGATCCCTGGAAGCCACAGTCATTGGGTCCATCCTTTGGATTCAGCTTCACACATGATCTCTGTGACTCCTTCAATATGTGCTTTGTTCTTAATTCTAAGAAGGGGTGACGTGTCCACATTTTAATCTTCCTTCTTCTTGAGTTTCATGTGTTTAGTAAATTGTATCTTGGGTAGTCTAGGTTTCTGGGCTAATATCCATATATCAGTGAGTACATGTTACGTGAGTTCTTTTGTGATTGGGTTACTTCACTCAGGATGATGGCCTCCAGATCCATCCATTTGCCTAGGAATTTCATATATTTATTGTTTTTAATAGCTGAGTAGTACTCCAGTGTGTAAATATACCAAATTTTTTGTATCCATTCCTCTGTTGAGGGACATCTGGGTTCTTTCCAGTTTCTGGCTATTATGAATAAGGCTGCTATGAACATAGTGGAACATATGTCCTTATTACCAGATGGAATATCTTCTGGATATATGCCCAGTAGGGGTATTGCAGGATCTTCCGGTAGTACTATGTCCAATTTTCTGAGGAACCGCCAGACTGATTTCCAGAGTGGTAGAACCAGCTTGCATTCCCACCAACAATGGAGGAGTCCAACCAATTTTTATAGTCATAATTACTTTTTATGCTTCTCAAGAATTTGTAAGAAAATGCTGAGGTGTTTGTGATTCCTGAACCTTGAATCCAAATTACTTTAACTTAGGAAGACTCCAGTTTACACATATGGCAAGTGTGATCATTTCTAAGACAAAGCTTCTGACATGAAAGAGCTGGACACATGTGTTCTGTGTATGCCCTGTGCATCAGAGTTCCCAACTGACTGTCAAGCAGAGCTTTATTCATGGAAACTCTCAAAAAGCAGGGTCATCCACAGCAGGGAGGAGGAAGGCAGTAGGGCAGGTTACAAACCAGGAGCTTTAGATGAACACCCAAACTGGGGAGAATCTAGGCAATGGCAGGTGTGTGGGCGTGTGGTCATTGGCTAGAGTGTTGAAGAGAGTGTGGAGAGAGTCACTGTCACTAAGGGGTCCATGGATTAAGAAGATGGGAGGTAGACATCTGGGCAACATTAGATTGGAGAATCTTTTCCTTATACCTGCAAGTTTCTTAAATGATCTTAAGATATTTGAGTAGCAAAGAAAAGTTAATAAAGTACAGAAAAATATGTTTTTTTTTTAATTCCTTATATTCTGTTTTGGGGTATAGACAGAATTCAGAAATCCAAACTTTCAAATAGAAATAAGCTTTTTATGTTGGAAAGATATTGTTGTTTATTTTAGCTCTGTATATTGTACATTATTGCCAAGAGATAACCCTTGATAGATGAGTAGGTAGAGAGAAAGTGGTATTAATACATAAACTTTGTTTGTGTGTTTGTGTGTGTTTAAGTGTGTACATACTAAAAAACTAGTCAGTCATAAAAGAATAGAATTTTCATTAACTACATGGTACTGGTGGACATTTACTGTGTAATAACCAGACACACAAATTGCAGGACATCATGGTCTCACATATCCAAGATAAAAACCAATGTAATAGCAAGTGAGAATTGAATACTTGCTGCTAGAGACAGACAATTTCAAGGGTTGCTGAGTGGAGGTTGGTCAATGGGCACAGAATTACATTTAGGTAAGAACAATGAGTACTGTTGTACTATTGCACATTAACATGGTTGTAAATAATTACCAGATTATGTATTTCAAAACACCTATTACAGTAGAACTTTAATGTTTCACCATAACAACTGTATAGATATTAGGTGACAGATATGTGAAGTCACCAAATTAATCATTTCACAATATGTACATACATGCATGAACCCTTAGCATTATGCACCTGGAATTATTAGCACTAGAATAGGTCAGATTAAAAACAATAAAGTCTTGCATTTTACAAGATAATTTCATCCTAAACTGTAAAAAGTGAAAAGAAGAATACATGAGCTTATTGCATCCATGGTGGAGAATATGCAACAGGTAGAGGTGTTGGAATAAACTCTGGAGAAAAACATAGGAGAGCCTTTAAGCTATATAAGGAAGTAGAGAGGCCTTGGAGAACATTAGTAGGGAGGTTGTTCAATGTGAAGGTGTTATGTGTTTGCTGATTGGCACTTACCAGAATTATGCGCACTGTTCCTGGAAATGACAATATATGCCCTTAGATTAATACATTTCAGAATGATCACCCAACACTTGTCTTGATTATTAAATTCATTTTACCCAGGTCACAATCAACTAATTTAAAGGCAGAAATGTCTTGAAGGAATTTGGTAACTGCATACTATGTTTGCTATCCACTAATCAATATTTCATAATATTTGAGGCTAAAATTGTTATACTTGCTAGAATTAGATTTTCTCTACCAACTCAAGCAGTGGAGCTGGTATCTGTCAGGGTTTCTCTAACAACTACCAAGAAAGATGCTTCTAGCATCCTTTCTTCCTCAAAGTGTGATTGGGGTACTCGATTCTCCCAGCATCTTTCCATCCCTATGACTGCTGGGTACCCACTCCCTCTGTACTACTAGAAGCTGCAGTCTACAAGGTCCTTGCCACCACTGCTGTACTTTCTTCAGGACACAGTTTTCCCTTAAAGGGATGGTGTGATTTAGAGCCTGACTCTTAGCATCCTGTAGCATGTCTGGAGATTAAAGCTGCAAAAAGGACTGTCTATTGACTTCTTTATTTATCTTGGATATATCTTACAAGCTTCATTAAACCTTCCAATGCTATAAAGTACTTCAGTGGAGTGTAACTTGCAAAGCACACTGGGTTCATGGTACTTGTGCAATTTCAATATATGAAGTTTTCTCTATGGAAAATATATCATTCTCAACATTTTGTTTGATGTTGGCCTATGGTTTGCTGTATAGTGATTTTACTATGTTTAGGTATGGGCCTTGATTCCTGATCTTTCCAAGACTTTTTAAATGAAGGTATAGTGAATTTTGTCAAGTGCTTTCTCAGCATCTAATGAGATGATCATGTGGTTTTTTTCTTTGTGTTTGTTTATATAGTGGATTCCGATATTGGATTTCCATATATTGAATGATCCCTGCATACCTGGTATGTACCTGACTTGATAATGATCAATGATTTGACATGTTCTTGGATTCAGGTTACAAGAAATTTATTGAGTATTTTTGCATTGATATTTATAAGGGATATTGATCTGAAGTTCTCTTTCTTTGTTGGGTCTCTGTGTGGTTATGGTATCAACATAATTGTGTTTTCATAAAATGAATTGGGTAGGGTTCCTTCTGTTTCTATTTTATGGAGTAGTTTGAAGAGAATTAGTATTAGGTCTTCTTTGAAAGACTGATAGAAATCTATACTCAAACCATCTAGTCCAGGGCTCTTTTGGGTTTTGAGACTTTTAATGACTGCTTCTATGTCTTTAAGGGTTATCAGACAGTTTAGATGGTTTATCTGATCCTGATTTAACTTTGGTACCTGCTATCTGTGTAAAAAAGTTTCTATCTTATTCAGACTTTCCATTTTTGTTGAGTATAGGCTTTTGTAGTAGGATATGATTAAATTTTAAATTTCCTTGGTTTCTTTTATCATGTCTCCCTTTTTTATTTCTGATTTTATTAATTTGGATACTGTCTCTGTGCCCTCTGGTTAGTATTGCTGAGGGTTTATCATCCTTGGAGAAAAACTTAAAGTAATCCCACTAAAATCAAGGACTAGACAAGGTTGTCTACTCTCTCCCTATCTAGTCAATATAGTACTTGAAGTCTTAGTGAGAGCAATTATATGGTAAATGAGGTCAAACAAAACAAATTGGAAAGGAATAAGTTAAAATATCAGTATTTGCCAATGATATGATAGTATTTTTAAGTGATCCCAAAAATTACACCACAGTAATCCTACATCTGATAAACAACTTCAGTAATGTGATTGCATATAAGAATAACTCAATGGGAAGAGAGGCCCCTTGGTTATGCAGACTTTATATGCCCCAATACAGGGGAACGCCGGGGCCAGGGGGTGGGAGCGGGTGGGTAGGGTAGCAGGGCCGGGAGGGGGGAGGATATAGGGAACTTTCTGGATAACACTTGAAATGTAAATGAAGAAAATATCTAATAAAAGTTGAAAAAAAAAAAAAAGAATAACTCAAACAAATTAGTAGCCTTCCTCCACTCAAAGGATAAACAGCCTGAAAAAGAAATTAGGGAAACAACACCCTTCACAATAGTCACAAATAGTAAAAGACACCTTGCTGTGACTCTAACCAAGGAAGTGAAAAATCTGAATGACAAGAACTTCAAGTCTCTGAAGAAGGAAATTGAAGAAGATCTCAGAGGATGGAAAGATTTCCGATGGTATTGGTTTATCAGGATTAATATAGTAAAAGTGGCCATTTTGCAGAAAGCAATGTACATATTAATGGGGTCCCCATCACAATTCCAACTCAATTATTCATAGAGTTAGAAAGAGCAATTTGCAGATTCATCTTCAATAATGAAAAAAAATACAGAATAGCAAAAATTATGCTCAATAGTAATAGAACTTCTGGGAGAATCATCATACCTGCCCTCAAGCTGTATTATAGAACAATAGGGATAAAAACTGTAAGGTTTTGGTACAGGGACAGGAAGATAGATCAATGGAATAGAATTGAAGATCCAGAAATGAACCCACATATCTATGGTCACTTGATCTTTGACAAAGAATCTAAAACTCTCCAGTGGGAAAAGAAAGAGCATTTTCAAAGAATGATCCTGGTTCAATTGGAAGTCAGCATGTAGAAGAATGCAAATTGATCCATTCTTATCCTAATTTACAGAGCTCAAGTCCACTCTGATCAAGGAAAACCACATAAAATCAGATACACTGAAACTGGGATAGCAGGGTTGGGGATGGGGGTTGATCTCTAGGATGTCCCAGAGAACAGTGAAGTGTGAGTCTCCCAGGAGTCAATTGGGGTGAACTTAGAGAAGATTCCTAACATTTGGGAAATGGAACCTAAAGAACCCACCTCCTCTAGCCAAGCAGAACCCCCATTGGAGGGATAAAGATACCACCCACAAACCTACAGATCCAAATTTATCCTATCTAGAAGAAATGCAGGGAGAAAGAGGGAGCAGAGACTGAAGCAATGGGCAACCAATGACCTGCTCAACTTGAAACCCATCCCATAGTCAAGCACAGTCTCTAACACTATTAATGCTATTCTTTTATGTTTGCAGAAAGGAGCCTAGCATAACTTTCTTCTGAGAGGTTCTACCCAGTAACTGAAGAAAACAGATGCAGATGCAGATATTTCCAGACAAACAGTGGATGGATGTCATGGTCTCATAAGAAAAAGCTGGGGAAGGACTGAAAGCCCTGAAAGGGGTGGGAATCCCACAGGAAGATGAAGAGAGTCAACTAACCTAGAGCCTGGGAGCTCTGAGAAACTGAGCCATCAACCAAAGAACAAACATGGGTACCTATGTTGCAGACATGCAGCTCAGTCTCCATGGCTGTCTTTTCTGGCCTCAGTGGAAGAAGATGTACCTAATTCTCCAGAGACTTGATGCACTGGAGTGGAGGAATACCAGTAAAAATGTCCCACTCTCTCAGAAGAGAAGGAGGAGTTGAGGGACTCTGTGAGGGGCAACCAGATGTGGGACATGGTGCAATGTTTGGGATATATACTAATTGACATTTAAATACATTGAAGAAAGTCAGGCCTGCCCTCAGTTGTGCTGATAGAAGAAATATTTTGAGCCAGAAAAAATGAAATTAATGTGTCAAATGAATCAGGACAGAAGCTTCTCCTGCACAAATTATAGAAGCTGTTTCTCACATTCTGCAGCTCACGTTCTGGCAGAGTAAAAACATTTCAAACTCTGTAGTCATTCCTAAGATGTTTCTTCAAATTACAGGAATATATATTAATGGAAGTGTGTGATATATTTTGTGTATTGATGGATGCTCCTGTTGCATTCTAAAAGCAATATATTACAACAGAGAGCAATTCACATGACAGTTGATAAATACTTACGCAGGTTGGGATCAAGAAAGATTATCATTTACTTTTTAATTTGTCAAGAAGTCTCCCTAGTCAGTAATGTAATAGATTCAAAATATGGTAAAAGTAGAATCCCCAGATTGGAGGAACACCAAAGGGTTCAAGGAGAATCAGGGAGCTTTGTGTGACCTGCTCACATTTCCAGGTCTCAAAAGGGCTCAAACTTTTAAAATTGCCAATCCCTGGACTGAGCATATACAAACCATCACACTTCCTTTTTGATGTCCTTGCTGCTTGATGCTTGTTAGTGTTGTGTCTGTAGAGCTGACACACACATAGAGCTTCATGGGTAGATAAATTGACTTGGCCTGCCCTGCTTGTCAAAGACTAACATTTAGAAAGAGGAGGTTAATTTATTTGAAATTTAGATCATTGTGACAAAATGAAGATAACCATGTGGAATACATCCCAGGTGGTCAATGGCTTTGAGAGTGGTTCTGATCTAAATGGGCAGGGTTATAAGATGAGAGATTAGGATCCTTACAACAACATTGACCTTTATTATTTTCCATCAGGAGCCTGTGTGATAACCTTGACACTCCTACAGACCTAAGCCAAGTATTTCTTTCTATCATTCTGATACTTGGTTCTCAGAGTCTTGCTTGGAGACAATAATTAAGCACACACAGAGAGAACTTGCTATAAGACCTTTATTTGGATATAAAGGAAGAGAAAACTCAAGGACACAACATGGCACAAAAAGCTGTCTCCTTCACGTTCTCAAGTCAGATAACAATAGATTGTTCTTGTTCTTAGTGCTCATTGGCAACAGAGTCAGAAACTGTGGCCATAGTAACCTCAGACCCTAGAAAGCTGTTTTCCAATAACACAGTAATTGAGTCTGCAATAGCAAGTCAAGACTGATTCCAAATCTGGGGATACAGAGATTATGTTCAGTACTTAGTGAAGTAATATTCATGGTGACTTAGTGTCTGAATCAGCAGAGCACAAGAGATCTTGGGCAAGATATGTGCTGGGTGAAATTGGTTCTGCACATTGATCACTACTGCCAGCAGTGTGAGCAATCAAAATTATTATGAATAAATATACACGATAAGCATAAAGACTAATAAAGTCTAATCCCTATTTGTTTTCATTTGTCTGCTCCTGCAATTTTATGAAGTATAATAGGTAAATAAATTAGACCAAGTCTAGCATTTGGATCTAGAAGAAAATAAACAACTAGTCACTGAGTCTTATTATGAATAAAACCATGGGATATTCACAAACAAACCTTTGTACAAAGAAATTGATCTGTTTGGCACTTGGTGTTCAATGAGGACAATAAAGAGGTAATAAAGTTGCCTGGGTAACCCATATCAGAACTTAAATCTACCCCTTCTCTCTACTCCAAGTCTCTTCCATGATGACATCTCTCACCTGCATTTTGGATAGCAGTGCTTTTATCCCCTACAAAGGATATAGAGATATCCTGGTCCTCCTTGACCAACTGTTCCTGGTCAGGACCCTCCTCAGTGCTTCCTTGGGGAGATTCTGCCTGGATGTGCAGGGATAGCAGGAGAAGGGTGGGGAGCAGAGTGTACATCCTCTTGGCTGTAGGTTTTCTAGGAGATATAAAACTATGTCAGAAACTGTGGATTCTAATGATGTAGAGAGTCAATGCTTGATGACTTCATTGACTTTATCAAACTATGGATGAAATGATCTCCAGTAACTCTAGGCACAGCATTGGTCTAAGAAGTATGAGTGTTTATTCTTTCTACTTCAATGCAAGTATGAATGGCAATTAAGACAATAAGTACTAAAGCATACAACCCAATCACTTCATATACAATAAGAACTTTAACTCAAGTAAAATAAATTAAAGTCCTGGATATAAGACATAAAAGCATTAAACTACTAAAAGAAAATTTAGAAATAGGTCTGGACAGTGATGTCTTTCATGACACAAAGGTGGTGGGAAGAAGGCAGGTGGGTAAGTGGGATTGTAGGTTTGCACTGGGCTGTCCTGCTTCTGCATAGTAGAGAAATAAGCAGCTGTGAGAGGTGGTAGTCTAGAACATGGTAGAAAAGTTTAGAAAGCATACATCTGAATAGAAATTAATACCCAAAACATATAGACAACATGTACAACTCAGTAGTCATAACCAAACAATGCTAAGATATATTTCTTAAAGTAGAAAGACTTTTTAAAGATTATATCATTATCCCTACTGGAATGACAAGGAATATATTTGTGTTTTGGCAAAAGGAGTGTGAGTTTCCCCTTAACCTGTAAATGATGTTCTACACTTGAACTTAGCCAAAAGTCTGAGAAGCAATAGGAAATACTGTTCTTCACAGCTACCACAGAACCAGACAGAAGAACCCTAGAAGGGTGTCTGATGATGTGGTCTCTTCTAGAGCAGCCTTGCCTTTAGGGAGTCCACTGCAGCTAGGCCTCAATGACACATCAATACTTCGAAAGTAACTTTCATTCCTTACAGACCCTTGTGGTATGCAGTGAGGGCAGAGCAAGAGAGACAGCACTCTTCTTTCCAGCCCTTGGGATACAAGAGCAGCTGAAACATCTTGGACAGATTTCCTCTATTTAAGAGTTACTTGTGATGTATTAATATTTGTGGTTAATTTCTATTGGATACCTCAAACACTTGTGGTAAAAGAACAGTTAAGCAATTTGTAAAAGCTGAGAGCAAAACAGGGCTTCCCAGAAAAGATTCTTATTTATCTACTCCAGGGCGAGATAACACCCATTTGTCCATTGTTGCTCACTTTTGGGAGCTTGTACTGTATAGCTCTGTGGCTAAGGCTTAATCTCTGGTCTCAGAAAGTATGAAAGTGTACACAGGAAATGTGTGACCTACAAAGCAGGGCTTGTGCATTATGGGGATGACTAGAATACATATTCAATGAACATGTAAAGAATGATTTGAAAACTAGTTCTCAGTGAACCTCCTCAGGACCTAAGTTACAATCACTAGAACTAGTTAAGCTGTTCAGCATAGTAAGGACATTGCACTATATTGAGATTGTACAATAATTTGGCTGTGAGACTGTACAGGTTCTAACAGAGTGATTGAAGTATATTCATCAATTCTTTCTCTGAAAGGACAGAATGCTGTAGCCTCCTTCCCCAGCCTGCTCCAGGTTGAGAGCAGACTAGCCACTGAAGCAGGCCACATGCAGAGTGACTCTCCAGCTAAGGCTGGCTTCTTTTGTCCTGAAAAATGCCTCTGTGCTTCCTCAGAATCTGGCTACCCTTCTGCTGTGCCCCACTCAGACCCTGCTTCCAGCTGTGATGTTCCACAGTGCATTGGATTTAAGACTACATTCCAGGCACCTGCACAGAACTGGCGGGGTCTTCCCTCTCAAAAAACCAAGAAAGATTTTTCAGAAA